>JANUSC010000226.1:200000-376665 GCA_025200525.1 Camellia lanceoleosa
GTGCATTAGAGAGAGACATAGAGCTGAAAAGTTTGAGAAGTTTTGTTTGGGGTAGTGTTGCAAATGAAGGTTAATTGATGGCTGACACAGACAGCATACCAGAAAGAAAGTTTATCTTTGCCATATTTCAGCTTACAGAATGAAGCTGCAAATATTATATTCTGAGTGCTAATCGCATCCTCCTAAGTCCAAAATATTGACAGCATGTTCTAAAGTCATTTTTTTTTTCTTGTTTAGAGAAGTGATGCTAGTTTATAATATGTGAGCCTTTTAAAAGTTGCTGAAGCATAACCAAGGTTGTTAAGATCGCGATCCGGATTGTAGGATCATACGATCCATTTTTGGAGAATCGGTCTGGATCGTATGATGAATCGCATTTTGTTCAGGATCGTAACAGGATCGGTGGGGTCGTATATGGGATCGTAGGATCGTATTTGGATCGCGATCCTATACGATCCTACTTTTGGCCTTTTTTCTCATATTTTTAATACAGGTTTGATGCCTTCTCTCTTTTCTAAAGACCCACAACATAAGATTAGGGCAAAAGATTGGGAAAAATTGGTCACGAGAGCTGATAGCAGACGACGAAAGCAGCAGTGAGAAGAATCCATCCAGCCTCCATCCAGGTATGCTTCTTCTTCTTCTTCTTGTTCTTTTTCTCTGTTCGACTCATTCTTCTCTTCTTCTCTGTGCTTCGACTCCTTCTCTTCTTCTCTGTTTGACTTCTTTTTCTTTTTCTTCTTCTCTGTTCGTCGTGTTCTCTTCTTTCTTCAACTGTGCTGTTTTTTTTTTTGCTGCGTTATTTTTCTGCTCTTCTTCTTCTTCTTGTCTTCCATTTTTTTCTCCTTTTCTGCTACTGCTTTTTTTCCCTCTTCTTCTATTTTTCTGTTTTTCATTCCCCTTTTGTTTTTCCCCCTTTTCCCCTTCTTCTATGAAATTGTAAATTGTAATCAATTGATTCAGTGATATTCAATATATGATTGTAGGTTTGTGAATTGAGTTAACAATGTCTGCCTCTGGTTCTGGAAGAGGGAGGAAGTGGAAAAATGTTGCAGGTAACCGAACGGATCCTGGTTGGGAACATGGAATTGAAATAGATGCTGCAACCAAAAAGGTACAATGCAAGTTTTGTAACGTGACTCAATCGGGAGGTATATTTAGATTAAAACATCATTTAGCTTGTACTCATCAAAATATTGAGCCATGTCCTCAAGTCCCAGAAGATGTTAGAGAAAAGTTCATGAGTCTTTTAAGAACTCAAACATTAGAGTCTCAAAATAAAAAGAGAAAGATGTTTGATGTTGGTGATGATTATGAAGAGGAGGTGGAACTATTATCATGTCATCATCAAAACAAACAAGAACGGGTGGGTGCCATGGATAAATTTGTGATGAAGAAATTTGGATATCAAAATCAAAAAACTCTCAATCAAATGTTTAAGAAAGAAGAGAGAGATGATGTTTGTCAAATTATAGCTCGTTTTTTTTACACTAATGCAATTCCTTTTAATTGTGTCAATAACCCTATATTTCCACTCATGGTTAAGAAGATTGGGGATTATGGAAAAGGACTTGTGCCACCATCTTACCATGAAATTAAGGTGACATTTTAAAAAAAAGAAGTGCATGAGACACTACAATTGGTTGATGAGTTTAAGGAACAATGGAAAAAGACCGGATGAACAATTATGTCGGATGGATGGTCAGATAGAAAGAGAAGATCCATATGTAATTTTCTTGTGAATAGCCCTAATGGAACTATTTTTTTGTTATCACTAGATACATCCGACATTTCAAAAACGGGTGAAAAGGTTTTTGAGATGTTAGATGAGGTTGTTGAGAAGGTTGGAGAAGAAAATGTTGTGCAAGTTGTAACTGACAATGCTTCTAATTATAAATTGGCGGGACAAATGTTAATGGATAAGAGAAAGGACTTGTTTTGGACTCCTTGTGCCGCCCATTGCATAGATTTGATGTTAGAAGATTTTGAGAAGGAAATACAAGTTCATTGTGTTACAATTGGTAAAGGAAAAAAGATTGTGGCATACATTTATTCAAGAACCAATTTTATTCATTGGATGAAGGAGTTTACAAAAGACATTGAACTTATAAGGCCTGCGGTAAGGTTTGCTACCTCTTACTTGACATTGAGACGTCTTCATGAGCAAAAAGGTGCATTGTTCTCTGTATTTACATCAACGAAGTGGAGGAATAGTAGATTTGCGAAGTCTGAAAAGGGGAAAAAAATTGAAAATATTGTTTTGAACAATCGACATTTTTGGAAGGGTGTTTCTACCTGCTTGAAGGCTGCAATACCTCTCATTAAGGTACTTAGGTTGGTGGATTCGGATGAGCATCCGGCAATGGGATTCATTTATGAAGCAATGGATCGTGCGAAAGAGGAAATTCAAAAGAATTTCAATAATGTCCTAACATGGTAAACTTTTTATTTAGTGTCGGCTATTTACTCTTTAATACTATTTCCCAAAATTTTTTATTTATTCATTAATAATATTTATTAAATTGTGTAAGCTATGATCCTATATGGGCCATCATTGATAGAAGATGGGAAACCCAACTCCATTACCCATTGCATGCTACAGCATACTTCTTGAACCCTCAGTTTCATTATAGTCCCAATTTTCAAGCTGATGCAGAGATTAAAATTGGGTTGTACAAATGTCTTGAAAAAATGGTCCCTGACACTAATGAGAGGGTGAAGATAGATTTGCAAATAGATACATTCAAGAATGCAAGAGGATTCTTTGGTATACAAAATGCAATCTTGACTAGAAAAAAGAAATCTCCAGGTTATTTATTTTTACCCTAAGCTGATTTGTAAGTTGTATCAATCTTATGTTATGATTATTTGTTTTGAAGAACTTTAACTTTTGAACTACTTAATTAAAATTTCGATGTAGGGGATTGATGGGACTCTTTTGGTGATGAATGTCCGGAGTTGAAGAGGTTTGCAATTAGGGTATTAAGTCTAACATGCAGTTCATCGGGGTGTGAGTGCAATTGGAGTGCTTTTGAGATGGTACACTCAAAGCGGAGGAATCGTTTACACCAAAAGAGAATGAATGACTTGGTCTTTGTCATATACAATTTGAAACTGAGACAAAGGCACAAGAATAGACAAGCAATCATGAATCCATTATGTTTGGATGATGTTCCATCAGACGATGAGTGGATAACAGAGAGAGAGAAGCTGACTCTTCTAAGAGAAGGAAATTGGTTGAGTGTGCTTGATAGGAATGCTCGACATGGATGTCATTCAGAAGATGAGGAGGTAGATGCTCTTGCAAGGGATTTGGATCAAGCATGTAAGTCTAGGTACATGATACATCTTTTAGTTTTAATTAGAAGTTGCAATTTGGATTTAATTTGGATTTTTTTTTTTACTCTAACTTAGGCTGTGACCATATTGGAGAAAATGTTGATGAAATTCATGAAGTAAGTGATGATGATGATATGGATGACAACATGAATGCTCCAAGGGATTTTGATCATGACTTTGATGATGCTACTATTGGTGATGATGACATTGAGGAGTTGGGTGACACTGTGGGTGATGATGAAGATGAGGGAGACAATGAGATCAACAATGTTGTTGATTGTGGCAATGATGATTTCGGCGATGAAGATGATGACTTATTTTAGTCTCTTATTTATTTATTCTTCTCTTATTTTAGTTTGTTTTCTTAAGGATATCAATGTTGTGTAAGTGTTAACTTGAAGACTTGAAGTTGAATTGCTATTTTTTTTTAGTATATTCTTTTGTTAAGATTTAAGGAAAATGTTTGAATGACAACTTGAATTGCCACCTCCTTTTATTATGTTTTCTTTGTTTAAAAAAATGTGCAAAATGTATATTTGAATTGATTATTGTTAGTGAGCAAGGCACACAAGTGAGAATGCGAGGATTTGAACCTCGATCTGCTCATAAGTATGAGAGCTGTACCATTTGAGCTACATTCTCAAGTTTTTTTGGGTCATTTTATATGTATTTTGATAGTATTAGTTAGACATAAGAATTATTGCATTTTTTCATCATTTTAGTAGGATCTTACGATCCTCGATCCCCGATCCGATTCTGCGATCCGATCCTCCAGACCCCCAAAACGATCCTATGTAGGATCTCGATCTTAACAACCTTGAGCATAACCTTAAAGATGCATATTTTGGGTAATATAGATGATATTGATACGGTTTTTTGTTGACTCTTGTACTTGTTTCCATATGAATTTTGTCATAGTGATGAAAGTTTTCCCTTTTGAACCTCAAGAATTTTAATGTATGTCTGATTATGAGTTTTGATTAATCTGATTGAGGAAATGTACATAAGTCAGTGCTTGCTTCTCTAATAGGACTCTGAAATTCAAGGCAAGTTAACCTCTATAGTATACATGTTTTTTTTTAAATGTCTTTTATTCACTGCAGCATGGAAAGCTGTTGCAAAGCATAAAGTCCCATACTGTTGCTGTTGTGTGTCTTAACTGGGAGGAAGATGGAACAAAGAATGGAGTATGCATTTCCTTAACTTTTGTCCATATGGCTTTTGTAGAGCATGTAACCATTATGTATACATAAAGTAATACTGTATTTCTATATCTACTTATAGTATAAACATTTTACAAAAAAAATTGAACTGATTTGTTCCTGTAAGATTATATAGGATTTGGCCTTAATTGATGGAAGTTCATGGATCATTAAGATCAGAGAAAGGAACTTTAATGTAGAAATTTATTACATCAGCTTTTAGATAATTACAGTCAATTGAGCCTTATAATTGTTTGTTGGAAAATTAAGATTGTTTAAACTGCTGCTTGTTGTGATGAGAATCATGAGATATCAACTATGCAAGGTAGCTTGGCTTCCTAAAACAAATTAAATTGGCATTCTCATTCCCTTTGTCTGTAGCTATTTGATCCTGAATGCATTTTGATTGCTCTCCTACTCACAGGTAATATAATAACAAACGAAAAGTGTTTTTACAATTGACAAAATACATGAAAAACTTAATTTGAGTTTACATATATGAGTTTTAGCATTCTCATGTCTATATTCCCTTTCCATTACGGGGCTGGTAATTGTTTGGTGGTGTTGGTTAGGAAAATCATGGGCAAAAAAGACTTTTTATCATATTTTTGACTGAATTGTAAATAAGTTCCTAAGATAAAGACTAGAGAAGAAATTTAAACTTCTCTAAATTTAAATACTAGTGAAACTTCACTAGATTGACGTTTGCAGACTAGGACCAAATGAGCTATGAAACATCATTCTATTTCTACATCATCTTGATGTCGGATTTCGATCTTGACAAACTAGTTCCATAAGAAACTTAGAATTCAAGGTGTTGACGTCCTAAAATCACCAAACGACATTGGATTAGCACAAAACTTGGCACACACGACCGCCTAGGCACGAGAGACTTGTGGGAGAAGATGAGACTCGAATCGAGTTCCCGGTTTGGGAGTTAGAACTGGATTTCGGTCTGGGCAAATTTGTTTACTCAATTATCTTTGTAATTGTACAGTTGCTAAATTTTTACGTTTTTTGTAATTAACATATTAACAAATAATTATATTCTCATTAATTATTTTTGTTTTTTGTTTTCAGATGTTGCCCGAGTAGGAGTTTGCTTCTTGTGAAATGCATGTTCTTGAAGAATGCGACTAACTTTTGTTTTTGTTACCCACGGAAAGTGGAGAGGAAAACTTTTGTTTTTGGTTTATTTTATTTGAATTCTGAACAACATTATGTACTTAAACATTATATATGTATTATGCAACATTATGTAGTGAGGTAATTTGTTGATGCTTAGTTATGAATGCAAGAATATTTTTATTATGGAGAAATTGTTATTTCTATACAGGAATTTTTATATTATTATGCAATTATTGATTTTTTTTCATTTAATATAGGTAATTTTAATATTTTTAATAATTTTATTGTAGTTATTTTTATTTTTATTTTTTGTGACGGCACCATACCGTCGCAAAAACATTAGACCTAAAATGTAAATTTTTTGGCGACAGAGGCAATGCTGTCGCAAAATAGTTTTTGGCGATAGAGGTAATGTCGTCTCAAAAAAAAAAAAAAAAATCGAGCCAGCTTCTTTTGTCGTCTCAAATAAAAGTTTTAGCGACGGTAGAAGCATTGCCGTTGAAAAAGGTCTCATTTTTTACTTGTTATAGGCGACAGTGAAACGCTGTCACGAAAGCCAACATTTGTCGTCGCAAAAAAGAAGGCGACGACGGCATACCAACGCTAAGACTTTCTTGCAACACTCTCTGTTGTGACTCCCCTTTTGCTGTCGCTAAAAGTCATTTGCCGCCTCTAAAAGTTTTTTGAGACGACATTAAAAAAATCGAAATTTTTGTAGTGTTTTTTGAATTATTATTTCGATGAATCACTATAGATATAAATTAATATGTATATAGAGAGTTAATTAATTCTTCTGCATAGATATATGAAGAGATGAAAAAACCAACCACAAACAAAGTGATCCTCTTAATTAAAGAAAAATAAAATGACAACACAAAACATCAATTAAATGAGAAAGGAAATCTAATAACTCAAAAGTAAGTTTAATAACCATAATAACCATAAACAAAGTAAGTTTATACGAAAATATGAAACATGTTATCACATACAACCATTTTTATACAGAGTGAAGGCAGAGTGATAAAAAGAGCATTTTCAAAGGTTGTCATATTTGATACCTGGGTCGAAGGCTTGAGGACGGGAGAGTTCCCAACAATTAGTGAAGGAGCAATTTTTGAGACAGCAAGATTGACAGGATAGTTGAAGGGTGGGATGGCTAAAACAACCCCAAGTGGAATCTGAATTGAAACAATTAGGAAATGATTTTTTTTTAAGAATAAGAACATCCATTTAGAGATTATTATAGGACTCAAATAATAATTAAGCAAATTAAGCAGACAGACAGAGTCAAATGGTTTCATTGGCTTTTTGAGTGAATAACAATTGCTATCAAATTGTTCCAATGGATGTAAACGAACTATTGGAAAGGTCACTTTTACTTAGTTCGCACCACGCATTTTGTGCTTGATTTGGATTGTCCAAATTTGAAAATCTAGGAGAAGCACTTCCAAACCCATATTATTTGGTAAATATCCATATTAGAACATTTGTGTAAGCGACTTCAACATGATCTTGTAATGCCATTAACTTAAATTAATGGTGTAGTCATTTGTCTTTGTTGCACATCGCTATATGAAAGTCAACCTCTTTTTAAGCAATTAACCAAATTTACAACAGTCAACCCATCAAATGAGATTTTTTTCTCACTTCTAACAAGGGAAGACTAGAAAATAATGAAGGCAGCATTCTTAAGACTATGTTTGATCTTGGATTAAACCTTGAAAAAAAATGTTGCCTTTTTGTTTTTTACTACAGTCCATTCATTTTCTTCTTGATTTCTTAACCCAACCAGAAAAGTTGGAAAACTCAACTATTTTTACTCCATTTTCCTTTCTTAGATTCCAATATATCATTAACCGAAATGCAAATCAATGTCATAACAAAATAAATAAAAGAGCCTAGTCAAAACAAATGCATAAAGAAGAAGAAAGCAAAAACAAAAGGAAAAGGTGAAGAAAATAAAAGTACCTTGGAAGTAAGGTAGTATTTGTTCATTTCATTTCCAGGGAAACTATCAGAAAGCAGAAACTTCCCTTCCCCAAGAATTCTAACCCCTTCTTCAGCACAATATGACACCAAGTCCCTTGACCTCATAACCTTCAACCAAAATCTCAAAACCAATTTAACACATCTTACATATATTAGCGTGGGTGCTAATTTCTTACCACACTGCCAAACAGGTACCCAGCTGGAGAGCACCGGTAGAATAGATCTCGCCCGAACAACCTGCCACAGAAAGATAAGACTCCAGCGGTGGTTCGTTTACCCAAGGGCACTTCGACGATCAAGTCAGTACTCAGTTATCTCTCAAAGATAGTAAATAGTGCTTAACTCACTAGCCAGAATATAAAAAGCATACCTTAGACCAACGAGGGTGCCTTACTTTTATAGCCAGCACTGACATGATCCCTATAGAAGCCTAGCTTCAATGGACTCTGGCTCTGTGCTTATCCTGAATTTCCAGCCAGATAAAGATAAACTCCTTATGAGCCTTATCTTTATCCAGACTGAGGTCCTCCCTCATTCTAGGACTCTTGTCCCTTATCTACTTATCCCGGATTTCGGTATCTCCTCAGATAACCTCGGCTTAGCCGAGATCACCTCGGCACCATGACCAAGACCCGTGACACCTTGACTGACACTTTGGTGCCACCATGGCCACGTGTTGTCATTCACAAAATATGTCCCCACAATTGCCCCATAGGTTCTATTACCTCAGCATCCTGAGGTAATGGAACCTACATCATTTGTCCACATAGCATGTCGGCTAAGACTTACTCTATCCTTCATTACCGAGGTCATCACACATCGGCTCCATATGAAAAAGACTACAGTTTGCTTTACCAATGCCTAAGAACCCAGAACCAAGTTTTTCAAGTTCTTTAACCAAGATCAACCGTCTAGCTGAGGTTCTTGATCCATTAAATCAAGAATTCCAAGAGTTCTATCTGCGCATGAGCTGTCATGCACGGTTTTCCCAACCGTTTCAGCCATGCATCCTTCTTTCATTGATTCATAACTGACACGCGCCATTAGGTTACGTCGCTTCTGCGCACGCCGCCTAACAGACACGTCATCCAAGGCATATCATTATGGTTTGCCGCCTTTTCGTGTTTGTAACAAAACATCTCTCTCTCTCTCCGTCTCTTCACTTTTGAGAATTCAATTTTCAATCAAATTTTGTCTCTCTAACGCTTCTCTCCCAAATCCTCCATTTTCGTACTTTGAAGCTTCTGCAATTTGCTCCAATCATCTCCTTTGGCGAGCATTTTGTCATCTGGCTTTGACTACTCACGCCATCTGACTCCGGCGATCTTCACTCCGGCGTCCTTTCCGTTGACGTTACTTGGTAAGTCCTCAGCTTCTTATTTTCATTCCCAGTTCTGTACTGTTTGTTTAATGTATTTGAATTTGCCCCATGCTCTTTGTACTACATTCGTTAGTCTTGTGATCTTGCATTCGTAGTTGTACTCCGTTTGTATCTCCATACTTTGGTTACCCCTTGCTTTTGAATCTATCTTGTTCTTTGAATTTCATCATATTGGGTGTCAAGTATGCTTGTTTACGACTTTGTGTTGTTCAATCTGTTTCTGTGTCTATATATACACATTCATATCGCTCACATACTTGATACTTTAGCAATTTGTCACTGTTCTTTGGCTTTTGCACATCTACACACATTTACTTTGTGTTCTTGAATTTCTGTTGCTTTCTTGAGTCTAAATCATGCTCTTTTTCCTATTTTCTTGTTGCATTTTCCAGATTCTTGCCTTCAATTCTTGTTTCTGCAGACCTAGGCTTGGGATTTGCTTTAGAACTTACTATCTCTAAGAAAATTGGAACAAATTTCCCTAGATCTTGAAAAAACCCTTGCCCCAGTTCCTGTTTAAGGTTTTAACCGAGGTCCTTTAAACCCACACAAACCAGTCTCTTCTGCAATCTTGTACCTTCCTCCTTTAGCTGACGTCATGGTATGTTTAGGGGGAGGGTGGACACCCCAGAAAAGCTTAAGTACTTTAGGAGTGAGTTCTGCATCCTTGCCGATGTCCATCTTAGGTTGGCTGGGGAGGGAGATTCCATCATGCCCAATGACAACTTCATGCCCTTCCTAGTAATTGTTTTTATAGAGTGTGGACTTAGGTTCCCTCTAAACATCCTTTTTTCGACAAGTCCTTCTTTACTACAAGCTCAACCCGATGCAATTGGCCATTAACTCCTATAGAGTCATTAATGGTATCATTTCTTTAGCTAGCCGAGAAAACACTAGGATAACATTAGCCGACATTCAATACTGTTATACCATGTGTGGCCTAAAATCAGGAAAATGCTACATCTAATACCTCAAGCTGAGATCCACTGAGTACAAACTCATTGCTGACCTTCCAGACTGCAACAAAGATGTTGGAGATGATTATTTCATCGTCTAGGGCAACTGGGAGTTCTCACTTGATGACGACCTCCATCTCTACCCTTTAAGCCGAACAGTGTTTAAAAAGGGTAATGGTAAGAACCAAGTGCCACTTTACATTCTTTTAAGTCTTTACTACTTTATTCCCCTTATATGTTCTAATGTCGATTTTTTGTACTTGTAGCTCTTCCTTAGCCACCAAAAGACTTCCGCAAAACCTTCTACCCCAGCAAGGACTTTATTAAGAAGCAGCTGGGGTTGCCAGTTGATCAGCATAAGGCCCCTCTACTGTTTAACTACATTCCAACCTACAAATCCGCCTTGCCCGACGTCCCCAAGAAAAGCAAGTCTCCACCTTCAGCAACAACTCCCCCTACCACTTCATCACTACGGCCTAACCAAGCCTTAACCTCTGATCCAACGGAGCAGCCATCAACATTTGCTCCCCAACTGGTTCCTCCAGCCCAGCGCCAACGTCGACGCCAAGCTCCACTCTTTGCTCCTGCAAGCAGAACTCGTAGCCGAAAATGCTAAAGTACTGAAGCGTCGGCTTACAATCTAGCCAACCCTCCTACCGCACTTCCAGCAATCCATTTTGGCACTAAAGTCACTTTCGTCGCTACTGCTGACGAGATGGGATGCAACAAGGCCATCGTCGAAGACCTCTTAACTAATATCCCTGGCGTTGTGACAGTCCAATCCTCCCCATCACAATCCCAACTAAAGGCCAAGCCAAAGAGGATCAAGAAGGCCAAAGCCAAGGCAACAGTGACTTAGATCAATTCTAAGGACACTTTGTCGATTTCCAAGTTGGCCGACACTGAGAAGAGTACTCCTTCGGTTGACAAGAGGCCAGCTGAGGTCGAGGTGTCTAACCTACTGAGAGGGAGATTTATGATTTGGAATTGGGCCGAAATAACAACCGAGCAAGTTGGGTGCCGAATGTGGCATTGGGCCGAAGTGATCTGCAATCCGCCCAGAATTGGGCTATTAGGACTTGGGCCGGACAGGTGTTGGGCCAAGTATGCGCCGCCCAGTTCAGGAGGAGGTTGCTCGGTCAAGGCAACGCTCGGTTGGACCGAGCTACCTGTATGGCATCGACAACCGAGGTACCTATCTGCTCGGCAGGAAGGCCGACCACGGTCAAGTTGAATGACCGGCTCCCGCAAAGGCCTGGTCAGCCGAGATACTCGTTTGCTCGGCAGAAGGACCGACCGCAGGTGAGCACGAGACGTGCCGGGCATGGCTTTGCTCGATCTTTATCTAGCCCGGCTCTCTTGAGCTTAGCCAGTGAAGTGTTTGGGCATGTATCGTGCTTGACCATAAAGCGAGCTCAATTGAGATTAGGTGATATTCAGCAAGGTTTACGCTAACAGATGGGACAGCAGAGCCACGTGTCAGGAGATGACTGGGAGTGGATATGGGGCGCAGAGGATATATAAGCACGTCTGCACCCCCCCATATCGGGGACGAACATTTTTTGTAAGAAAACACTTACACTCAAACACTCTCCTCTCTCTCTCTATATCCCAAGGTGTGTGCTAACTTGATCGTCGGAGGGTTTTCCTACCACACCGCCGGGTAGCTCACCGCATGTGCTTTCGGTGATCGGACGAAACGGAGCTTGAAAGAAAGAATCTGCTTCCACGGTATTTGCTTCCCGTACAATTGGTGCCGTCTGTGGGAACCTTGCAGACAAAACCTTGTCTTCCACGTTCGTCTGACTGCCGGCTATGGCGAACAACGAAGAGTTTCCGTTGTCCGCCATCGACGGTGTTACTCCGGAGTCAGGTAGACGAAGAGAGGGGCATTCGGACGTCATTCCGATGTCAAACCTGGAGACATTCCAGGGAGGACAGTCAGGCGACGCGCGAGATAAGTGCGGAAGGAGTCATGGTCATTCATGGAGTCCAGACGGACATCGGCGGCGGAGAGACTCGCACGCCAGGCGCCTGGAAAACAAGCTGAAGGACCAGGACGCCGTCATTCGGCGCATGGCGGCAGAGATGGAGGAGCTGAAGCGGTATGTCAAAGGGAAAGGTGTAGCTGGAGTGGGAGACCACAGTGAGCGCACCCAACCCCGCCGTTCGGGTGGCCAGAGTCAGTGACACACTCCGTCCATCTCCATTACCAGAAGTTACAGGGTTGGCGATTCTGATGTCCACGCAGAGAAGTCCAGCGCGCAAGATAGTACTTACCAACCCTCATGTCCGGCGACGACGTCGAGGTACTCCTATTCCGCGGTACGTAAGACTTGCGGGCGCTTTTAAGGAGCGGGCTCGGGCGGAGGCTCAAAGGATACCGGCGTTCCAGCGGTTATCCTATGGGGTTCACGCCAGCGAGGAGGTCGGAATGCCTCCACCCCGCCAAGCAGCACCGCTCCTGGTGGATTCCGACTTGGCAAGGTTGAGCACTACCCCTTTTTCCCTGGAAATAGAGACAACACCTCTTCCGTCAGGCTTCCACTAGCCAAAGTTCACATTGTACGACGGGAAGACGGATCCTTACATGCACGTAAGCCATTTCCGACAGGTCATGGCCGGACATAGACGGAATGACGCTCTCATGTGCCTCATCTTTCCGTCTAGCTTGGGCGAACTGGGTCTGAAGTGGTTCGAGAGGCTGCCGGAGGGGAGTATAGAGAGATGGCATCAGTTGGCCGAAGCCTTTGTGACACGCTTCAAAACCAACACCAAGACACCTAAGGAAGTGGATCACCTGTTGAGTGTCAAGATGGAACAGAGCGATACATTGAAGGCATACAACTCCAGATATTGGGAAACCTTCAATGAGATTTTGGATTGCCCGGTCAACCTAGCAATCACGCAGTACAAGCGTGGACTCCCGGTCGGACATAGACTGCGAGACTCGCTTACCATGCATCAGCCGACGTCCATGGGCCACCATGCGGCGCGACACGAGCATATCCGGGTTGAGAATGATGCTTCGGCGTCTACCGCGAAGACAACTCCGGTAGCAACAGACAAGAAGACAGCAGGCAAGGTGCACGCAGTAGGACAGGAGTCCATCCGCTCAGGTGACAGAGCAGAGGATTCAGACCGCGGTTCGAATCGTAAGAACCGGGGTAGAGGACGACGTAACGACCGGGATGATTACAACCGTGATGATGCAGCGGATGCAACCAGAAGATTGAAGGCAAGGACTGGCATCACCACGGTCTTCAAGATTCCAATCTATCGCATACTTAGTGAAATCCGAGACGAGGAGTATGTCCGGTTTCCTGCTAAGCTAGGCGACGGACAGAAGGGCTACAATCCACGGTACCGTTGCACATTCCACCGGGAGAGAGGCCACCGGACTGAGGATTGTTTGCCTTTAAGGCAACACTTAGAAGAGCTGGTCGCGGCCGGACACCTAGATCTTTACATTGACGGCGGCGTAAAGCCAAACCCAGCTCCGGTTGATCCCAGGGGACAGGATGATCGAGATGCACCGCCACAAGGAGTTATAAATGTCATCCACAGCATATTGGAACCGGCGCGTGTTTGCGAACTCCGGGGTATGATCAAGAAAGCAGAGCATATGAGGGAAGTTTTGTCGGTACAACCTGCCATCAAGAGGGGAAAAACCGAAGAGAAAGATGTGATTAGTTTCACTTCAAGGGATCTAGAGCGTATACAGACGCCGCACAACGATGCCCTGGTAGTGACACTACGCGTCAAGGAATTTGATGTCAAAAGAATCTTGATCGATCAGGGAAACTCGGTCGAGATCATGTATTATGACGCGTTCAAGCAACTTAACCTCCGAGAGACAGACTTGGCCCCGGCGACTTCGCCACTAGTTGGTTTCAACTCATAGCCAGAGTGGCCCTTGGGCAAGATTATCCTGCCGGTCAAAGCGGGATCCGTCGTCAAGCAGGTGGAGTTTTGGGTGTTACACGTGCCTTCGACTTACAACCTCATCTTTGGAAGGGGATGGCTCCACGCCATGCAAGTCAGAGCATCGACCTACCACGGTGATGAGATTCCCGCCATGGGGGCAATCGAGGAGATTTGGGATCAGTCATGTCCAAACAAAGGCCGTGGTCAGAACCAAGAATGGCCGCCAAAGGATTCGTGCAAATGATAGAAGGACCAGAGGACCGAGGTGTGTTGGAGGATGTGGGCGCCAAGGCAGAGGACAAAGCTGTGGAGGACCTTGTTGAGGTGCGAATCGATGTGGAGCAGCCAGACAAGTTCTTCCTGCTCGGATCCAGCCTCACCGCTAAGGAAAGGACCGGAATGGTATAATTCTTGATGGCCAACATCGAAGTCTTCACGTGGTCGCCCTACGACATGCCCGGCCTTGATCCAAACTTTATCTGCCATCACCTCAACGTCTTCCCTGGAGCAAAGCCAGTAATCCAGCAAACAAGGAGGTCAGCGTTGCATCACGCCGAGGTAGTTGCGGCGAAAGTCAAAAATTTGCTTGAGGCACAAGCAATTCAGGAAGTGCATTACCCTAGGTGGATCTCCAATACCGTGGTGGTGCCCAAGAAGAATGGCAAGTGGCGAGTTTGTGTCGACTACAAGACGGTCAACCGAGCTTGTCCCAAAGATAGCTTCCCCCTGCCGCGAATTGACCAAATTTTGTGGATTTGATTTGGACATAATAGGCTCAGTTTCCTGGATGCCTACCACGGCTACCATCAGATCGCCATGCACGGGCCAGACCGAGAAGTCACCTCTTTCACGACTCCGAGAGGACTCTTTTGCTACCGGGTTATGCCTTTTGGTTTAAAGAACGCCGGGGCAACTTTTCAGAGGATGGTGACCAAAATGTTCGCTCCTTTGCTTGGTCGGACAATGGAGGCTTACATCGATGATATGGTGGTAAAGAGCCGACTTGAAGCAAACCATTTGTCCGACCTAGCCGAGACGTTTGCCATTCTCAAGAAGCACAAGCTGCGCCTGAACGCGTCCAAGTGTGCCTTTGGCGTGGGATCCGGAAAATTTTTAGGATTCCTAGTCACGAACCGAGGCATCGGGACTAACTCGATCGAGCCGCAAGAGTTGAAGCGGTATTTCGCAAAGGACGTTGAGATCTGGCCGAATACGCCGCTTAACCGATGATAAGCCGTCATCGATCGCCGTCCGGTCTTTCTGGCATTGAAATCAAAGTTCTCGTGGGATGAAGAGTGTGACCGGGCTTTGGCTGGGCTCAAGGAATATCTTTCCTCTCCCTCATTGTTGGTTACGCCTAAGTTGGGTGAGGAACTTTACCTTTACCTTGCTGTCTCCACAAGACGCGTCGATCTGGTGCTTGTCCGAAATTTGAAGGAATCAAGCACCTCCCAATCTTCTACGCCAAGAAACCTTGCTACCGGCAGAGACGAGATACTTGCCGTTGGAAAAGCTTGCGTTGGCATTGATGATGGCTTCAAGGAAGTTGGCACATTATTTTCATGCCCATACCATCATCGTACTGACTGAGTTTCCCCTTAAGGCCTTGTTTGAGCGGGCGGACTTCTCCGGCCGAATTCTTAAGTGGGCGATCGAATTGGGGCAATTTGATGTGAAGTTCCAACCGCGCACAGCCATAAAGGCCCAAACTTTGGCCGATTTCGTTGCAGAGTTCTCACCAGGGACCCATCCGGTGTGCCCGGTCGATATTGCCATGGTAGAGGACGAGGAGAATACAAGCCTCTCTGAGATACAACTCGGTGGAGTTGGCGTCGCGGAATTTGCGCGCCCCACCGAAGTACCCTCAACTTGTATAAGTCCACCAACCGGTGACGCGATGACGGAGTTGGGTATTGTTGTCCCACCCACTCTGTCCGGTACCGCATCACCGGGGGGAGGTAATGGACCTACTCAGCACAGAGCCAGCGGCCGGCATAATACCGCAACCTGGTGATTCGCCTACGGACTTAGGCCTTGTAGATCGACTTGCTGAGTCCGGTGCCGAATCGCCGAGGGGTGCAGGAATGGAACCAGTCAACGGAGAACCTGAGACCGAACAACCGGGCAACCGTGGTCCCATCGCCCTTCGCAACTCTCAGGACCCATCAGACTGTTGGAAGCTTTTCGTGGGAGAGATGTGGAAGCTTTTTGTTGATGGAGCGTCCAACCGTCATGGCACCGGGCTAGGTGTCGTTCTTATCTCTCCTGACGGCCTAACCATTGAACACTCCATCACCCTTGGCTTCCCCGCATCTAACAACGAGGCTGAGTACGAGGCCCTTTTGGTCGGGCTCAAGAGCACTATTCGGATGAAGGTTGCCGAACTAATGGTGTTCAGTGATTCCCAGCTTGTGGTTAACCAAGTCTCTGGGATTTACGAGGCCAAGGATGACAGGATGGCGAAGTACCAAGCTCTGGTCAGGGAACACATCAAGCAGTTTCAGGCAATCAGAGTCCAACAGATTGGCCGTGAAGAAAATAGCCGAGTCGATGAACTGGCCGTCCTTGCTTCGATGGTAGATAGTACGTCTCCAAACCCCTTGTTAGTTGACTTTCTTCCACGGTCAAGCATTGAAGATGCCGGACAGACGGATGTTCTCTGTGCCGCGCTAGGCCCTTCCTGGATAGACCCCATAATTTTGTTCCTCAGAGACCGGACTCTTCCAACCGACAAGAAGGAAGCGCACAAAGTCCGGGTGAAATCAGAGCGGTTTTGGCTCTCTCTATCTGGTGCGTTGTATAAAAAGTCCTTCACTGGTCCTTATCTGAAGTGCATACACCCAAGAAGTGTGGAGGCATTCTTGTACGAAATTCACGAAGGTATCTGCGACAGTCATATAGGAGGTCGGTCATTGGCCTACCGAGCTATTTCGCAGGGATACTGGTGGCCGTGCATGCATCGACGCAGTAAGTATGTCATAAGTGCGAAAAATGCCAGAAATTCGCCCATCAGATCATCAGCTCCATCAGCCAGCTAGGGAACTTCTTCCCCTCACTAGTCCTTGGCCCTTCGCCATGTGGGGGCTAGATATAGTGGGGTCATTGCCAACAGCACCGGGCAACCGGAAATTCTTCATCGCAGCCACGGATTACTTCACAAAATGGGTTGAAGCTGAGCCATTGGCAACGATCAAAGAGAAAGACGTGAAGCGGTTTGTCTGGCAGAACGTGGTCACGTAGTTTGGCGTCCCAAAATTTTGATCTCGACAATGGCACCCGGTTTGGCCGCCTATTCAGAGGATTTTGTGAAGACCAAGATTGAATTTTACAACTCCACTCCGCTTACCCACATTCAATGGTCGCCGAGGCATCAAATAAGACTATTCTTGATGGGTTGAAGAAACTACCGAGAAGGCAAAGGAAAATGGGCCGAGGAATTACCAGCGTCCTTTGGGTGTACCGAACAACCCCCGGCGATCTCTGAAACTCCATTTGCTTTGGCTTATGGCATGGAGGCGGTCATACCTCGAAGTTGGCATGCCCACCCTCTGAAGCGAGAGTTTTGAACCGTGAATAACGCCGAGGCAATTTCCTTGAGCCGACCTAGTGGAAGAGCGACGAGAGAAGGCTCTCATCCACGTTGCCGCCTACCAACAAGAGCTCTCGAAGAAGTACAACAAGACGGTGCACCCCAGACCGTTCAAAGTTGGTGATTGGGTTTTGAGGAAAGTGATGGGCAACACCCTGGTGCCAGGTGAAGGCAAATTAGGGGCAAATTGGGAAGGACCATACAAGATCACTCGGCAAGGCAAGGGGGCTTACCACTTGGAGGATCTAGAGGGTAGAGCAATACCGCGACCGTGGAACGCGGCCAACCTCAAACTGTATTATTTCTAAGTTTTTGCCTTTTCTTCTTGTGCAAAGGAATTTTTGGGCTTGCACTTTAGAATGTAATTCTTTTTGTCAATATATAGAAGTGGTTTTGTTTTAGCACTTGCACTGTTATGAAAAAACCGAGATGATTTACTCCGGTTGGAAGAGTTGGTGTTTTGTCCAACTCAGGATGCCCAACTGAGATGATTTATTTCGGTAGGAGGAGTTGGTGTCTTGTCCAACCTAGGCCATCCCAACCGAGATGATTTATTCCGGTGGGAGGAGTTGGTGTCTTGTCCAACCTAGGCCATCCCGACCGAGATGATTTGCTCCGGTTGGAAGAGTTGATGTTTTGTTCAACTTAGATATTTCTTGCCGAGATGTTTTGCTCCTGCTAAAAGAGTTGATGTTTTGTTCAACTTGATATTTCTTGCCGAGATGTTTTGCTCCGGCTGGAAGAGTTGTTGCTGTCCAACATAAGTCAACCAACTGTGATGATTTGCTCCGGTTAGTGCAGTTGATGTTTCGTTCGACTTAGATATTTCTTACCGAGATGACTTACTCTGGTTGCAAGAGTTGGTGTTTTGCCCAACTCAAGATGCCCAACCGAGATGATTTACTCCGGTTGGAAGGGTTGATGTTTTGTTCAACTTAGATATTTCTTGCCGAGATGATTTGCTCCGGCTAAAAGTGTTGGTGTTTTGTCCAACTTAGGAATCCCGACCGAGATGTGTTGCTCCGGTTGGAAAGGTTGATGTTTTGTTCAACTTAGATATTTCTTACCGAGATGTTTTGCTCCGGAAGAAAAAGTAGGTGTTTTGTCTAACTTAGGATTCCCAACCGAGATGTGTTGCTCTGGTTGGAAGGGTTGATGTTTTGTTCAACTTTGTTATTATCAACCGAAATGGAGCTGTTTTGTTATGCTCAAGAACATCAACTGAGTTAAGTATTCCGGTTGACGAAGTGCAAATTTGTGTTATACCGAGATGTTTTGCTGAAGGTGAAACTGATGATAACCGTGCAAACACTTCGCAAAAATATGAAGTTTTTTCATTGATAAAAAGTCATTACATACGGTGGGGACAGAGCCCGGTTACATAAGAAATAGAAGGCAAGCATACAAAAGAAAAGAAAACTAAACTAAGGGGGAGAGATTGGTAAACTCGTCCTCGGTGGTTTCCAGGTTGATGGTTGGGCTCTTATCTTGCAAACCGGGCTCGTTGTTGCCGGGCTGCTCTTGCACCTCGGCATCTTCTGCCTCTGAATCCGTCTCCTCGGCTCCCCCTTCAATCCTTCCTCGCTCGGCAACGCTACGAAGACGCTGCTTATGAAGGCACGAGGTAGACCGGTAGGGAAGCAGAGGAGGGTTGGTGAACACGCCGTGCCGGGCCTCGACCGAGATGCTCACAAGCGATTTCCACCGGCTTTTGAAGTAGATGTCCTGAGTTGCGAACACCGCTTCTTGTAGTTTTCTTGACCCGTTGAAACCGCATTGTTTGCATCTCGGCTCCTTTTTTCGTGATTTCTTGAGCATCCAAATGGCTTGGAGCTCGTCTCTCTTTTTTCTCAAGCATCTAGTTGACCGAAAGCAACGGTTGTTATCGGTGTTTGCTATCTCCAATGAGGACTTTGCTCACCGAGCTCACCGAGGCTTTGCACTTGGTCAAGACTTGTCGCCGCTCGCCGCAATGTATACGCTCCATAACCAGGTGTTGTTTTTGAATGGCCTGCAAGCACCATAGTTGATTAGAGAAAGAACCGGTCAAACACTTGTGAAAATTTTGGAGGAAGATTGGCTTACCCTGGCCATGGACTTCACTGAAGATTTTACCAACCGAGTGTCTGGGACGTGGTCGCTGCCGACCACGTCACTCGGTAGTAGGAGTGCCTTGGAGAGATCGAAGGCGAGCAGGTGCTCCTTGTCAGCCTTGATCGAAGCGGTTGCCGGGATGTCCTGACCCCGGTGTTTCAAATGTGGGCGCCAGGCAGGTATTGGGTTAACTGTTTCAGTTTGTTGCTCGGTAGTGAGCTCGGCCACCAGCTCGGCGGACGGGTCCGCGCGAGCTCTTTTTCCAGCCCGGTGTGGAGTTGGTTGTTTGCTGGATTGCCCGGCTGCTGACGAAGCCAGAGCGACCACGGCGTCGCTTGCTTGACCGGTGGCCGGAGAGCGGATGGCCACGCTCGGTATCTCGGCGGAGGTGGCGGTGAGCAGGTTCTTGATTCTGCTTCTTTTTGCCATCTCTTGCTCCTCGGTTAGACGGATAAATGGGACGTCTGGCAAAGTTGGATCTGGTGGAGGTGATGGAGCGCGAAGGAAATCTGTGACCTTACTCCGGCGGGGAGCAGAGTATCTGTATGTGGGGGTGTAGCCGAGCAATTGGTTGCAATCGCGGTCGCGGTAGCGGAGCGCGGTCCTGATTGCCTCTACGTTGGGGAATCGATAGTTGGCTTGCAAGGCCTGGATTGCTGCAATAGAAACAAGAGAAAATGATTAAGTACAGAAACACGAAGAAAGTAAATCGACCGAGCAACTTTACGCGGCTTACATGAGGTGCCAAAATTTTTGCTTATCATCCAAATTTCAAGACCGCCCGTCTCAGAATTGCGACACCCGTAAAAATCGTCGTGAAGATCCTTATCTGGAGTGCCGGTCACGATTTTCTCTCTGCCCGGCCTAATTTTAAGATAATAGGCGAGATCGTCGCCGGTGTGGCCTAAGGTGTATTGGCGAAGGATCTCGGCTAAACCTAGGCTTATGCCTAGCCGGTTGTTTATTTCGTGCACGCCGTTTATTATTCGGTAGGTGTTCGTGGATACTTGAGTTGGCGCTAGGCCGGTCCGGCGTAGGAACTCGGTCATCAGCGGATTGACGGAGAAGCGGAGGCCTCTTTCTACTATTGACAGCACGGTGAAGGGGCATTGGTCAAGTCTGCCCTAGGGTGTTGTCTTCTCGGCCACCAGCTCTAGATGGACGTCGGCCGGGATGCCGTACTCCTCTCTAAACGCATTCAGCGCGGCTGGAGTGTCCACTAGGTAGCGGAACTTCCCCATACGACCGAGCTAGTGTATCACGGCCGAGGGGTTTGGCACTGTGCTAAATTGGATGTTGCTCGGTCTTGAGAGCCTCAGATGTGGTCAAAGGTCCCCTTGGACTCTGTAGGAAAATGATGGCAAGTGTGAGTGTGAGCGCAGTCGCGCAAATTGAGCTTGAGTTTAGCTCGGTCATAAAGAGTGCCAAACCACCTCGGTTGTCAAAGCTTATCAAGGAGCTCGGTCGCCCAAGCGGACCAGATATTAGCCCGGTTGAGCGACCAGGTTCTTTTTGCTATCTCGGTTTTTGCTGGATTGGTGGTAAACATGTTATTTGTTCGGCTCTAAGAGCTTTTTGGATCAAATGGAGACTAGGAGCTGTCAAGACTAGCTTCTTCGTTGTTCTTCGGGAAATGAAGAACACCATGAACGTTTGAAGATTTTGGGTTGTTTTTGGTGCCCAAGCCCTAAAAGCTACGTTTTTCTACCCTAATGTGTGAAATATGAAAGAAAGTGACCATAAAGAGGGAGTTGAAGGACTTACCTGGCTGGGACAGTGACTTCTTCTCCTTCAAGCTCGAAGATTAGCAACGATGAGAGATGGGCAAGGGCTCTAGAAGGCTTCGAATGGCTGAAGGTCAGTAAGGAAGAAAGGAAAAGTGAGGGGGGCATGTATATAGGCATCGTCGGGCTGCCAAAAATTTGAATTTTTTACGACGACTGGTTGGCTGCTCGAGGACCAATGAGAGGATGCCACCTGTCACCATTAATGGCAGCGTTAGAGTTGAAGAGATGGGGGGCAGGTGAGGCGTCAGCCGGGCAAGACGAAGGGTCAGCGAGATCAGAATGGAACGTTGACCGAGGTGAAGACCGGGCTACCCAAAGGTCAGGCGTGCCAATCAGCCCGGTCGGAGATAAGTAAGCTGAGGACCGAAGAGGTGATACCCCGGTCAGAGTAAGTAATCCCAACACGCTCATGACGGATTAAGGGGCAATTGAGAGGGAGATTTATGATTTGGAATTGGGCCGAAATAACAACCGAGCAAGTTGGGTGCCGAATGTGGCATTGGGCCGAAGTGATCTGCAATCCGCCCAGAATTGGGCTATTAGGACTTGGGCCGGACAGGTGTTGGGCCAAGTATGCGCCGCCCAGTTCAGGAGGAGGTTGCTCGGTCAAGGCAACGCTCGGTTGGACCGAGCTACCTGTATGGCATCGACAACCGAGGTACCTATCTGCTCGGCAGGAAGGCCGACCACGGTCAAGTTGAATGACCGGCGCCCGCAAAGGCCTAGTCAGCCGAGATACTCGTTTGCTCGGCAGAAGGACCGACCGCAGGTGAGCACGAGACGTGCCGGGCATGGCTTTGCCTGGATGCTGTCTAGCCCGGCTCTCTTGAGCTTAGCCAGTGAAGTGTTTGGGCATGTATCGTAGCCCGGCCATAAAGCAGCTCGGCTGCCGAGCTCCAGCAGAGAAGGCTGGCAGTTGAGATTAGGTGATATTCAGCAAGGTTTACGCTGACAGATGGGACAGCAGAGCCACGTGTCAGGAGATGACTGGGAGTGGATATGGGGCGCAGAGGGTATATAAGCACGTCTGCACCCCCCCATATCGGGGACGAACATTTTTTGTAAGAAAACACTTACACTCAAACACTCTCCTCTCTCTCTCTATATCCCAAGGTGTGTGCTAACTTGATCGTCGGAGGGGTTTTCCGGCCACACACCGCCGGGTAGCTCACCGCTGTTGTGCTTTCAGGTGATCGGACAGAAACGGAGCTTGGAAGAAAGGAGTACGGGCTTGCCTGAGTATTTGCTCCCCGTACACCTACCATAATCAAAAAGGTCGAGGACCAGTAGCTCCTCTGATCCTTCCAGTTTCCGTGCTGATGATCCCTGGAATCCATCTGTTATGGTCTGAGACCGACCACTTCTTGCTGGGGACAGCGCACTTGACGACCTGGAAGTTGGTACTGCTATTTCTACTGCCATTCTACTCCTAGCCGACATCAATCAGATGGCCGAGCTATCGGGTATGAAAATTACGCGATGATGATGCAACATTGCATCTTGGTAAGTTTCAACACTTGTAACTTTTTATCTAACTTTAACTCTGGTTTCCATACTTGATTAATTTCCTTTGCACTCCTGCAGGCTATCTAGCAGGGTCATTCCCTGGCAGTCAAGATCGATGCGTTCAAAAAAGATCTTACCCAGAAGACCAAGGAGGTAGCCAAGCTTCTTACTTCTCTTAACAAAGCCGAGGATTGCATCCGAGGTCTTCTTGATAAAGCTAAGGCTACTGAGCTGGCCTTGAAAACAATTGAGGACTGCGCCGAGGCTGCAGAAAATGTCACTGAGGTTGCACAGGCCGAGGCAAAAGAGGCCAAAGAGAAAGAGGCCTAGGTCCGGACCAAGCTCCAGAATGCATTGTCTACAAAGGCAGCCGAAATTAAAGAGGCGGATGAGAAGGCCTACATTGAGGGGGCAGCTGACGTTCGCGAGGAGTACAAAAAGCAAGTCAGACAGGCATGCAACAAGGGTTACACCCTTGGTTGGACAGCTGCTCTGAAAGAGTTGGCTGTCCCCGAGGACTCTCTCCTCTAAGATGAAGGCCGACTTGCAGTGCCATTCCTCTCTGCTTCAAGCCAATCTGAGGTTAAGGCTGAGGAAGAAGAAAGAGAAGAAGAAGTCAAAGAAGAAGAAGAAGCCGAGGTAGTAGCCGGCGTTGAGGGTTTTGCTGGGGCCAAGTCCCCAACTTTGAATGAGCAAGTCTTGGACTTGACTCAGAACGAGGAGGACGAGGGCTCCAAGAGTGCCTCTCCCAAAAGGACTGTTTCAGAGGCCGAGATAGATTTCGCTGAGAAGATCCTTGACAAAACTCTTCAGGAGATTGATGCCAAGCTCAAAGCAGAGAAGACTGCCGAGAAGCTTTCCCAGCTTTCTGTCGAGGCCGACACTCAGCCACCCACCGACGCAGAATAGCCTTTTTTAGCATCCTCTCTCTGTTCTAACATCTTGTATTTTTTCATCTGTAGTTTCTGTAACTTTGTTAGATAATGTTTTTAATTTCAGTCTGGCCGATGTGCCTTTTGTACTTTGAACAAGTAATCTTTTGTAAATCTAAGTTTCCTCTTTTCCTCTAAGTGTTTGAATGTCTTCCTTTCTCTTATGTGTGTTTATCACTTTTATACTTAGAATAATTTGGCATGTCTTCAATTTATACCTTTAACTGTATAATCTCCTTGGATCAAAATACCTCGGACATAACTTCTAATTGTTTATCTTGGCCTTGGCTTAACACTTGAAAACATTGTAAAAATATTTTCATAAGTGTTGTTTTAAACTTGCCACTTCACTCTCACTTGTCAAGACTTCTGTTTTCTATATTTTCCAAGTTTGGCAACCCAGTCATCTCGGCAAGCATGTATGTGCTTCTTGCAATATTACCTCGGCCTAACTTCAAACTTGTAAATTTTTCTGAAAATTTCAACAAGTGTTAAGCCAACTCTAGCTTGTAAATTTCTCCCAAGTACTTTAAACTTTTTCTTGCCATTCTCTAGTTTCTTACCCCCTAATGTGAACTTAAGTTTCACTTATGTTCACATTAAGTACGTATAGTTTTTGCCGAAGTCAGATTCAAACAAAGACTAGCCGAGATTCTTAATCTTGGTTTCTTTGTTAATCTAATTGAAATGCCCGTAGTTTCATTCTAAGTTTAATTCTGCCGACATGGTAAGGTTGTGCTAAACCAACTTAGTTCAACTCTATTATATGCAAGTATAATTCAACTCTGCCATATAATATGTCTGAGTTATTCATCATGTTTCAATAAAAAACATTGCCAGCTTAGTTCAACTCTATTGTATGCAAGTATAATTCAACTCTGCTATATAATAAGTCTGAGTTATTCGTCATGTTTCAATCAGAAACATCGCCAACTTAGTTCAACTCTATTATATGCAAGTATAATTCAACTCTGCCGTATAATAAGTCTAAGTTATTCGTCATGTTTCAATCAGAAACATCGCTAAAGGACTGGTCAGTCCAATCACACAAAATTTTAAATTCTTAAAAAATTAGGCTAAAAAAGAACTTTATTTCTACCTCGGCTAAGAAAGTTATGACATAAATTTCGAAAAAATAAAAAAGTCTAATGATAGATAAACTTTAAGTTGCAAGTGTTCTAGGGTTTTGGCAACTCTTTTCCTTCGCTGTCTCCAAGTTGATATGCCCCATTGTTAGCGACCAAGATAATTCTGTAAGGTCCCTCCCAATTTGGGCCTAGTTTTCCCTCTCTGGGATCCTTCTTGTTGCCGACCACTTTCCTCAACACAAGGTCCCAGACTTTGAATTCTCTTGGGTTAATCTTCTTGTTGTAAGCCCTAGCAAGTTGTTGGTATGCCCCTAGCCGAATTGCTGCTCTCTTCCTTCTTTTTTTCAATAGGTCCAAATCTTGGGCCAAGAATGTCTCATTAGTCTCGTTCTCTACTCCCTAGGTTCTGATCCCTGGGATGCCGACTTCTAGTGGGATGACTGCTCCGGTGCCATAAGCCATGGCAAATGGAGATTCCCCAGTTGATCTTCTCGGCGTAGTCCGATATGCCCAGAGTACATTGGGCAACTCATCCACCCACTTTCCCTTTGCTGCGTCTAGCCTCTTCTTGATCCCATCCAGGATTGTTTTATTGGACGCTTCTGCTTGACCATTACTTTGAGAAAAACTTGGAGTGGAATAATAGTTCTTGATTTTGTACTTTGCACAGAAGCTTTTAATTGACTTACTGTCAAATTGTGTACCACTGTCTGCTATTATTGCCCTTGGGATCCCAAACTTGGTAATGATGTTCTTCCATATGAAATTCTTCACATCAATATCTCAAATCTTTGCAAGGGGTTCAGCTTCTACCCACTTTGTGAAGTAATCAATTGCTACCAGCAGGAACTTTCTTTGTCTAGTTGTTTGGGGTAGTTGTCCAACAAGATATATGCCCCACTGGGCAAATGGCCAAGGGCTGGACAGTGGGTTCAAATCTGCAGCTGGTTGATGTATTAAAGGCGCGAACGTTTGACACTTCTCGCACTTTCTAACATAGGCTTCAGCATTCTTCTGCATGTAGGGCTACCAGTACCGCTGAGTAATGGCCCTATGAGCGAGTGATTTGCCCACAACATGGCTTCCACATACTCCTTCATGTATTTCATACAAGAAGTCTTTAACTTATGAGGGATGCACACATCTCAAAAGGGGACCAGTAAAAGAACCTCGCCGACTTTAGTCTGGTCTTGTGTGCCTCTTTTCTGTCCTCTGGTAGCTTTTTATCTCTAAGGAATATTACTATTGCGTCCATCCAACTTGGGCCCATCTCCAGACACATTGCTTCGTACTCTGTGATCAGTGGTTCCACACTTTGGCCCGACAAATAATCAACTATTATTGTCCTTGCCTCTCTTGACTTCATTGCACTAGCTAGGTTAGCCAAGGCATCGGCGTGGCTGTTGTCATCTCGGCTAACCTGCTGTAGTCGGCAGTCTTGAAATAAGGCCAGTAGTCTAATAACCTCTTTGACATTGGCTATCATTCTTTCATCTCAGGCTGCATATTTGCCTGTTGCCTAGTTCACAATAAGCTCGGAGTCACAAAAGACTACCACCTCGTCAGCTTCCATTGCTGTTGCCAACTTTAGTCCTGCGATCAGTGCTTCATATTCTGCTTTATTGTTTGAAGCCTTAAAGCCCAATCGAATAGATTGTTCTAACATCCGCCCATTTGGCGACATTAGCACTACTCCTGCCCCCGCTCCCTGACGGTTTGAACTCCCATCAACGAACAAGCAGAAGGAGTCGCCGATGTAAATGTCGCAAGGTTTGAGTTTCTCTTCTTTCTTCTGCTATGTTGATGTGGGGTTTTTCATACCTAGCTGGGTTTCTTATTGTTCACCTAGACATCTTAAGCCGCGGCTCACCGGAGCCCGACGTGGGATGGCTCTAGGTGTGAACTCGGCTACGAAGTCAGCCAGAACTTGGCCTTTGATTGCTGTTCTGGATCTGAACTCCAAATTATATTGGCCCAATACCACTGCCCATCTGGCCACCCTGTCTGTTAGATCTCCTTGCTGTAGTAGGGACTTCAAGGGGTGTTTAGTGAATACCACAATCTTGTGGGCTTGGAAATAGTGGTTCAACTTTTTGGAGGCCATTATCAAGGCCGATGTCAATTTCTTTAGGGGAAAATACCTAGTCTCTGCGCTTTTTAGGGTTTTACTCACATAGTAAACTGCCCTCTGTTCTCTCTTCTCTTCTCTGATTACCACTGCACTCACTGCATGCTTCGAAACCGCCAAGTATAAGAACAGCTCCTCTCCAGATACTGGATTTGAGAGAACTGGAGCTGTGGTCAGGTATTTTTTTAAGTCGGCCAAGGCGGCTTCGCACTCTTCTGTCCACAAAAAATCTGTGGCCTTCTTCACTAAACTAAAAAATGGTTTGCATTTGTTAGAACTTCTGCTTATGAACCTATTCAGGGCTGCAGCCCTTCTAGTCAACATCTGCACTTGTTTTGCTGATGTTGGGCTTTTTAAGACCAGGATGGCCTGGATTTGATCTAGGCTTGCCTCAATGCCCCTTCTAGTAACTAAGTACCCCAAGAACTTACCAGACTCAACTCCAAATGCACATTTTGAAGTATTGAGTCGGAGCCAATATGTTTTTAAGATGTCAAAGATTTCTTTCAAGTCGGCCAGATGATCCTTAGGTTCTTTGGTCTTTACGACCATGTCATCAATGTATACCTCCACTGTTTTGCCGATCTGATGTCTGAACATCTTGGTCACCAAGCTCTGGTACGTTGCTCCTGCATTTTTTAACCCGAAAAGCATCACTTTGTAGCAATACAACCCTTTTGGGGTGATAAATGCAGTATTCTCTTCATCAGGAGGGTACATTGCAATCTGATGGTACCCCATGTATGCGTCCAGGAAGATCATCTTTTCATGCCCTGAAGTGGCATCCACCAATTGATCGATTTTGGGGAGTGGGAAACTATCCTTTGGACAAGCCTTATTTAGGCTAGTGAAGTCCACTCAGACCCTCCACTTCCCATTCTTCTTCTTCTTCTTCACAATAACTATGTTTGACAACCAAGTTGGGTAGTTTACCTCTCGAATGGCTCTGGCCTCCAGCAGTTTTCCCACCTCCTCTTCTACTGCCTCAACATGCATCAACGTTGGACTCCTTGCTCGTTGGTTGACAGGTTTAGCCGACCTGTCCACATTCAGTCTATGGCAAGTGACCTCAAGGTCAATGCCAGGCATCTTGTATGGTGCCCAGGCAAGCATCTCAATGTTTGCTTGTAAGAAGGCTTCTAACTCCCTTTCTTCCACCTCAGCCAATCCTGAGCCAAGAAGGAAGAAATGCTCTGCATCCCCTTGTTGGACTAGAATCTTCTTCAGGGCTTCCTCACTTTTCCCGGCTGGTTCTTTGCCGATGTCATCCAGTACCGCTATGTCCTCGTCCTCAATCTCGACTATGTTTGCTTCTCGTACATTACAGGTGGATTTCATTGCTGCCATAGAGCAATTCTTTGCCTGCACCTGATCTCCTCAATTCCCTGATCTGTTGAGAACCGCAATAGTTGGTGCAATATTGAGGGAACAACCCTCATTACATGCAACCATGGCCTCCCCAAGATAACATTGTAAGGGGAGGGGATGTCAATGATGGTAAACTTTGTGCTTACCTTCCTAGTGCCTGTCTGTACCTCCAAATTTATTGCTCCCAAGGGCTATGTCAGCGTTCCATTGAATCCAACCATTGGACTGTTGGACTGCTCCAGATCAGCTTGGTGAAGGCCGAGCTCCTTGTAACATCTGATATACATGATGTCACAAGAGCTGCCTTGGTCAATTAGAATGCGCCTTACTTGGCATTCTCCAATCTTGAGGGATATCACAAGCGCATCATTGTGTAGATGCTACACCATGTCTAGGTCGGCTTCAGTAAAGGACACCATTGGTCCCTAGCACTCGTCTGCCCTAGGCCTTTTTTCCTGGACCTGATACACATGCTGTAAGTGTTTCACCCTCTGAGTCTCCCCACATACCTCGTTCTCATTGACCTTTAAGTGAATTACATTGATCACTCGAGGTCTGTCTGCTGGTGGTTGTGGTTCTGGTGGAGGTGGTGCTGCCGGTGCCTGGGGCAGCCTTGCTTGTTCTTCCCTTGTTCTGGACTCATCTACCAGGTCCCTTAAGTGACCTCGTCTCACAAGGTCTTTCAAATGTGTCTTTAGGGCTCTGTACCCCTAGGTCAGGTGCCCATCCTCATTGTGGTAGGTATAATGCTTTCCCAGGCTTCTTCTCATAAATTCGCCAGGGATCTTCTCTGGTGCTCTATAGTAAGGCTGGTTCCTGATTCTTTCCAGGACTTTGTAAACCGGAATCCGGAACACTGTGGTGACTGCCTGTGCAGCCCTTAGTCTTGTTTCTTGTCTACTAAAATTTGTATTACCTCGGTTTCGCTTCGGCAAGGCGTTCCTCTTCTCTTGTTTTGACACCTTTGTCCTTGGCATGTTTTCTTCCACTTTCGTGTATTTCTTGATCCTGGCCATAAGTTCCTCTATACTTTTTGGCAATATCTTTGCTAGTGACTTTCGAAGCAGGCAGTCGTTGTTCAGGCCGTTCTTAAAAGACACGACTGCCACCTCTTGGTTGCACCCTGGTATTCGGTTAAACACCTCATAATACCTCTTGGCATAAGCCCTGAGGCTTTCATCCTCGCCAATTCTCAAAGCCATCAGGGAGTCTACCCTCAACGGCTATTGTTTGTTTATAACAAACCTGGCCACAAATATCTCGGCTAGGCCTTCCGAACTTTTCATAGTTCCTTTCGGCAACTTGTGAAACTAATCTGATGCGATTTCCCCAAAGGATGAGGAGAACACCTTCCAGTGCAATGGCTCGTTCCCGGTGTACAGTGCTATTGAGTTTAGGTATAAGCCGACATGAAAGTTGGAGTAAGACTTACCATCGTATATCTGAAATCTCGGCATGTGGAACCTTTTCGGGGCCTCAAACTTGTCCAATTCCACCGATAACGGTGTTCTCGGCTTAACCGGAGATGTTACCTCGGCATCCTGTCGCTTTTTCTGGAGGTAATCCCTTAAATCCTTCTTAGTCCGTCCGGGAGCTCGACTGTCAATGGATTTCAGCCTTTTTAGTGCGCTGCTCCAGGTGTCGTTGTGAGTCCTCTTGGACCTCCCTCTATTCGTTGTGTCAAAGCAAAGCTCCTTTCCTTGAATATGCTGATGTTCTTTGGCGTAGGTTTCTTTGGTACGATGTGTCTTCTGAGACTCCCCTCTCATCGATTCTCCTTGCCCAACCTCCCGTGAAGGCCGATGAGAATGCTCCCTCGCCCTATCATGCTGGGAGACTATAGGGATTGCTTTCTGTCCCACTTTCTGGGCATCGTTCTTGGCCGTTGTAATCGACGTGTCCTCCAATGGGCATGGTGGTTGCATGACATTGTTATGCATTATGAAATTGACAATCGATTGAAGGTCTGCCAATTTGTTTGCCATCCCCTTTATCTCGCCGTTCCTCCTCAAGCATCTATCTTTTCATACCTGGAGGTTGCTTTCATTATAATACTCGCCTTGACATGCTTTCTTTGGTACGTCTCCCTTTTGGCCGACATCTTTTTCTCCGGGATTCTTATCCTGAGGTTCTTCGTTGCAGTTGTCCTCTTCTATGTTAGGTTCAGCATTTTTTCCACTCCCACTAGGGATGTCGTCCCCAATTCTTTCTTTCTGCCCGTCATTGGCCATCTATTCTTCTTACGTTTCCCACAGACGGAGCCAAATTATGGGTGCTGATTTCTGACCACACTGCCAAACAGGTAACCAGCTAGAGAGCACTGGCAGAATAGATCTCGCTTGAATAACTTGTCACAGAAAGATAAGACTTCAGTGGTGGTTTGTCCACTCGGGGGCACTTCAACGATCAAGTCAGTACTCAATTATCTCTCAAAGATAGTAGACAATGTTTAACTCACTAGCCAGAATACAAAAAGCATACCTTAGACCCACGAGGGTGCCTTACTTTTATAGCCAGCACTGACCTGATCCTTGTAGAAGCCTAGCTTCAATGGACTATAGCTCTATGCTTATCCTGGACCTCCACCCAGATAAAGATAAACTCCCTAAGAGTCTTATCTTTATCCAGACTAAGGTCCTCCCCCATTCTAGGACTCTTGTCCCTTATCCACTTATCCTGAATTTCGGTATCTCCGCGGATAACCTCGGCCTAGCCAAGATCACCTTGGCACCATGACCAAGACACGTGACACCTCGGCTGACACTGTGGTGCCACCTTGGCCACGTGTTGTCATTCACAAAATATGTCTTAGCATCCATATTATATATGCTATTGTTATATATGCTATTCATATTTTTGTATAAACTTACTTTGTATGTAAGTTTAATAACCATAAACATCAAATGTATTGGATAATGGCATCAGGCAGAGAGTCCATTCTCTGAGGAAAATAATTGAACACATAATAGTCAATTACCAAAACCGCAGAAGAAAACAAAAATATTAAGGTAGCGTTTGGTAACGTTTACGTTTTTGGTTTATGTTTACAAAAATTTTATAAATTGGTTTTTGTTTATTTTTAGAAAAACATAAACTATAAACGCGTTTGGTTTGAACAAAATGTTTAAAAATATAAACCAAAAAAGATGTTTGTCTAGGCCTAAAATATTTGTATTTATTTTTTATTATTTATGACAATGGGGTCATACACATTATAATTGAAAAAAAAATTAATTAAAAAAATAATTAAAAAAAATTTGTTAGTCAAAATAAAAAAAATCTATTTAAAAACCAACGTAAACTCAATGGTGTGTTTGGTAACGTTTACGTTTTCAGTTTATATTTACAAAAATTTTATAAACTGGTTTTTGTTTATTTTTAGAAAAACATAAACTACAAACGCGTTTGGTAATTGACAAAATGTTTAAAAAAATTTTAAAATATAAAAAAGAGTGAGAAATTGCAAGTGGTGGCAAGTGGCGGTGAAAGACGGTGGTGGAAAGTGATGACGGTGGGTGGTGGGTAGCTGGTGGTGGTGGGTGGTGGCGGGTGGGTGGTGGTGGTGGGTGGGTGGGTGGTGGTGAGTGGGTGGTGGTGGTAGTGGTAGTGGCAGGTGGGTGGCGGATAGCGGGTGGTGGTGGGTGGGTGAGTGGGTGACGGTGGCGGGTGGTGGGAGGTAGCGAGTGGGTGGTGGTGGCGGGTGGTAGATGGTGGTAGCAGGTGGGTGGCGGATGGCGGGTGGTGGTAGGTGGTGGCAGGTGAGTAGTGGGTGGTGATGGTGGGTGGATGGGTAACGGTGGCAGGTGGTGGGTGGTAGCGAGTGGATGGTAGTGGTGGCGGGTGGTGAATGGTGGCAGCTAGCTGGTGGCAGATGGCGGGTGGTGGTGGTAGTGGTGGTTGATGGGTGGATGGGTGACGGTGGCGGGTGATGGGTGGTAGCGAGTGGGTGGTGATGGTAGGTGGTGGGTGGTGGTGGCGGGTGGGTGGTGGTGGTAGTGGGTGGTGGCGGGTGGGTGGGTGGCTAGTGGTGATTGGTGAATGGTGGTGGTAGGTGGGTGGTGAGTGCTAGTGGTGGGTAGGTGGCGAGTGGTGGTGGCGAGCGGTGGATGGTAGTGGTGAGTGGTGGGTGGTGGCAGGTGGATGTCAGGTGGGTGGTGGGTGGTAGTGGTGGTGGCGGTGGCGGGTGGTGAGTAGTGGTAGTGAGGGGTGGGTGGTGGTGGCGGAAGACGGTGGTGGAAAATGGTGGTGGGTGGTGACTAGTGTTGGGTGGTAAAAAAAAAAAAACTCAAAACTCAAAACGGAAACACATTTTTTGTGTTTTCATTTTTTGGCCAAATTTATAAACTGAGATCACTGATTTATAAATAAAAATTTTACCAAAAAAAATTTTATTTGAATTTTTAAAATTTTTGTAAATATAAACAGAAAACTGAAAACGTAAGTGTTACCAAACGGCACCAATGAGTTTACGTTTTTCCTCAAATTTATAAACTGAGAGAACCATTTATAGACCAAAAAAATTATCAAACAAGTTTTTATGACAATTTTTAAAATTTTTGTAAATATAAACTGAAAATTGAAAATAAAATAGTTATTAAACAGGCCAGCATTCCAGTTCAGATTATAAATTTGGTCATAAATCTTGTTTAGTACCCCAAAAAACCCTTTGTATACACACAAAATTGGATCAAAACATAAACTCAACCATAAGATTACATAGCCATAAACTCATAGAGACAACCCATTAAATAGATACTCTGCAGCAATATAAATAGCTTATAAATCTACAAACTTGTCAATTGAAAAAAGAAGATTGAGCTAAACAAACTAGCAATCGACCACAGAAGTAACGAATTGTATGCAAAGCCATCGAATACAGGTAACTATAACCAATCTAGGGTTGAATTTAAATAGTCCACAATGATAAATTCATTGGAAATCAAGCAAATCCCATTTTTTTAATAGCAGCAAAAACAATAGATTTAAGCTCCAGAAGGCTTATTTTTCAGGCAAACAATAGGTTCGAACAATAGGCTGAAAGATATGGAACTGAAGCTTAAAAAAAAGATCTCAATTTCTTGAGCAGAAAAAGAAAATAAAGAAAGAATGAATGAAAGAAGTGATGGAGGCAGGGATAGAGATAGAGAGAGGGCAAAATAGAGACATACCTGGGGTAAAGTCAATCGTGGATTAACAGAGGTGTGACGGTGGTGTTGTGTGCGATGGAGGTGGTAATGCTCCTACACCCAACACCGATGGACACAAAGTGAGAGAAACGGAGGTGAACAGAGACATGAGAGAGGGGGAGAGGCAGAGAGTCACAGTGAATCGGTGCTCTGGTTGCCGGCGAACGCAAGGAGGAGCGACAGTGAGAGAGGGAGGAAAAAGGAGCAACAGAGAGGGAGAGGGACATTGAAGAGAGAGAGAGACAAAGGCACTGGTTTGTGGTTTGGAAACCAAATATATATATATATATATATTACATCATTAGCAACTAAATATTTTTAGTCGCCAATTAATTTTATAAATCCCTCCAAAATTTGAAATGTCTCCCTCCAAATATTTTAGTTTTTTGGCAGCTAAAATATTTTTTTGTTGTTGAAAATATGTTTTTGGGGACCAAACTTTTGGTCGTCAAAGATAAAAAATAATTTTTTATCTTCCATTCAATGACTAAATGGTTTTAGTAGCCAAAACTCACTATATGGCGACTAAAATAATTTTTTGTCCCTGAAAATATGTTTTTGGCGACCAAGATCAAAAATAATTTTTTATTTTATATTCGGCGACTAAATGGTTTTAGTAGCCAAAACTCAATATACGGCGACTAAAATATTTTTTTGTCGCTGAAAATATGTTTTTAGCAACCAAAAGTGTGGTCACCAAATATAAAAAGGATTATTTACCAATAAATCCTACTTTACAAACTGTTATACTAAATAGTCCCACTTTTATTCTATTATACCAATTAGTCCTGTTAGTTGGTTGACTTGGTCCTTTTTATTTTTTTCCCCATATTTTGTTTAATTTCGTGGACGAGAATGTCCTTGATGTAATGTGGGACTGTGCGTAACCATGGTTTCTCATGTTGTTTCACGACGGGATATGGCAACCCAAATGAGTCCTAGGGATAACACAGGCTCATCTCCCAAAGGAAGGTCATCATTCTCTACATCTTCTCCCTCAATCCTTCCCATTGTGGAGTCGTACAGCAATGATTCTGCTAAATTGGAAATCAGGGATGTGCACAGCCACTGTGACAAAGCAGGCCAGAAAACATGGAGTGTTTTGCCTTCTGCATCTCGTGCCGGAATGTGTGTATGTGTGTCGACATCCACCTCACTCACACCCCTCGATTTCTCGGCCTCATCGATTCCTTCACACTCTGGCCTAACTCCGATTACGCCGACGACGTCATCATTGGAGTCCTCAACAGCGGAATATGGCCGGATCTGGCCTCTGTTTGAGGTCTCTCTCTCCCGCTCTTCCTTGAAATCCAGATTCTCCACCACTGTCGAAATCGCCTCAGATCTGTGTGCCCGCCGAGTGTGAGGGCGTTCAACGAAGCAAGCGACTCTTCCGTGAGAAGATGAAGTTGATTGTGTGTCTGTGTGTGGCTATTCGTGTGTGTTACTGAGTGTGTGAATGGTGTATGGTGCATATGGGCGTCTCTGAGTCCGGCTGCTTTGTGTTGGATGCGGATGTTGACGATGAGGATGATGACCATTACTCGCCACCGCTCAGGTGTGCGTGTATCGATTGTCTTGGTGTGTATCAAAACTGTGTGTGTGTATATCAGAACTGTGTGTGTGTGTGCGTATATCGGTGTGTGTGTTATGTGATGGGTGTCTTACAGAGAGAAGACAAAGCTGTGTGTGCGCGTTGTGTGTGTTGTTTGTATGGTCTGTATGGGTGTGTGTTCTGAATGTGTGTGTGTGTCTTCCTGTGTGAACCCCCAAACACATCAACCAGCCTAAAACAAAAACCCCTTATAGCGCTTTGCCATTGTGTGACACCCTCACAATGTATCACATGCCACACACCTAAATGGTTAAATAAGGGTAATTACGTCCCTCACAATTGAATGGGACTAAATGGTTTAGTAGAAAAAAAATGGGACCAATTGGTTCATAAGTTCTAATTTTGGGATTTATTGGTAAATCTCCCATATAAAAAATAATTTTTTATTTTATATTCGGCGACTAAATGGTTTTAGTAGCCAATAATCACTATACTTCAACTAAAATATTTTTTTTGTCTCTAATTCTAGTATTTTTAGTTAATAAAAATTTTTTTAGTCGCCAATAATCAATATACTTCAACTAAAAAAGATTAGTAGCCAAATATTGTACTTTTGCCGACTATAAAAAATTTTAGTCGCCAATTCCACAACTTTTGGCGACTAAGTTTTTTTTAGTCGCCAATTGTAGTCGCATTTTGTTGTAGTGACTATAACTCCGTAATACTCATAATATAATCACCTCATTTGGAAAGTTAGCTATTTTAATAGGTTATTTTAATTTTTGATTATTTTGGTAAGCTAAAATATTTTTGTTTGAGAAGAGGATTGGATATTTTTGTAGTTTGATGTAATATTTGTGAGAGAAAAAAAAAAGTGATTATGGATTTGATGTGACATCTTGTCTTATTGACCATTTTAACCTATTTTATCTTTTTGTGAATTTTTACTACAAAAAACCAAATTTTAACTTCCCAAACACCTGCAATATAGGCTTTGGATATTGCTTTGGTATATATTATTACACCTATCTATAATACTAAATTAAAACTTGTTGGACCTCAAAACTTGGTTTCGATTTAATTGTTAATGCTCAACTACAAAGAAGGTAGAGAGTTGGTCACAATTTCACCATCTTATTTAGGAGGTTAAGGCTTTGAATCTTTTTTTCTTTTTTCTTTTTTTTAAAGTTGTGAATTTTGATGTATTAAAAATTTAAAGAAAAAAAAGAGGGGAGGTAGGGTGATATGATATGCATGTTTCAAAGCATTTTCAATAATACTTTTTTTTTTCCCTCTCTATTTTTCAAGTAATGTTATGTTTTATGAAAGAAATATAAGGAAAAACTTTACGAAGATTCTCTACTTTTGAATTAGTTTGTGGGGTTTTATTATATTTTATGCAATCACATACAACCAATCAATCATAGAGCATTATAAGACAAAACTAAATTTATACTAACTAAGACTTCAAAATTAAAACATACTTATATTAAGGTAAATTGCTTTTCTTGTTTTGTTACCTACTACATTAAATTATTTCTAAAAGTTTATAAAATTTTTCTGTATTTCTTTCTCCAAATTTTAACTTTAAAAATGAATTTCCTATTTTAGGAAAATACAATTTTAATTAGCTTCTCCAACATATGCAAAGAAGCTGATTTCATAGTTACAAATGACATAATGTATCTTAGTAAAAAGGAAAAATATTAAATTAGTGGGATAGTCAAAAATTACTTGCATTTTATAGTGGTTTAATTTATTGTGTACATGATACAAATCCTTCATGTGCATGGTGCAAGTCCTCACTATATGTTAGAATTGCACCTATTGGCTATATATTTTGTACAAACTTATCACAGCCTAACACGTGGATTATAAAGGGCAAATTGGGGAATCAATATAGGTCTCCAATCATCAACAGACGCGTGGCAAACTACAGCAATGGCAATGGATCCGCGAGACATGGGAATAGTCAAGATATCCAACGTGACATGGCCAAAACAGTTGCTTACAATTTAAATTCAAAATCAGGAGGGAAGCCCAACCACGAGAGTGGAGTAGTAAAAGAAAACTGTTCAGAACCACACTAAGTGATCATGGAGATCATTTCGATGGTTACCACCTACTTCGACGTAGGGATGGCAATTTAAACCCGGCCCGACGGGGACCCGACTCCCCGACTCCTCGACCCCGATTTGAGCGGTTTTTTCCCGAAAAATATCCCCAACGGGGAGGGGATGGTATTCAAAAATTAATCCCCGATCAATTTCGGGCCGGGGACGAGGATAAGTGTCCCAACCCCGGCCCGTCCCCGTCCCCGTCCCCGTTTTATCCCCGAATTGAAATTACTCTTTTACCCCTATATATATAAACTAAACCTATTTTTCAGTTTCACTTCCTCTGTGTCTCTCTCTCTCACCGTGGCTCTCATCTCCCTCTCCCTCACTCACTGACTCAAATCTCAGTCTCATCTCTCTCCCTCCCTCTCCTCTCACTCTCTCTCTTCCTCTCCCTCCCTCTCCCTCTGTCCGTGAAGCCATCCATCCGTCAGATCCCTCCGTTCGTGAAGCCCTTCGTTCGTCAAATCGTGAAGCCCTTCGTCAGATCGTGAACCCTCCGTCTGAACAGATCTGAAGAAGAAGAAGCCCTCCGTCCGGGAAGCCCTTCGTTCGATCGTGAAGCCCTCCATCTAAACAGATCTAAAGAAGTGAAGCCCTCCCTCAGTCCGTGAGCCCTCTCTCTGTCTGTGATGAACAAATTTTTTTGATGATTGTTGTGTATATATATATCTATTGTTGTTGATGATTAATTTTTTTTTTATGATTGTTGTGTATATATATATATCTGTATATATATATCTATGATTAATTTTTTTTGATAATTGTTATATATATATATTTGTTGTTGTTGATGATGTTGTGTGGTTTTGTTGAACAGATCTGTTATGTCGTCCATTAGATAGATTTTTTTTTGTTTTTTTTTTTTTTTTTGGGTTCTTATGTGTTGAACAGATCTGTCGAGGAATTTTCGGGGTCGGGGAAACCCGATCCCCGTTAGGGGACGGGGGTGGGGGAAGTGATGGGTTCCCTGCCGGGGATCAGGGCCGGGGACGGGGATTTTTTTACCTTTGGGGATTGGGGAAGGGGAGTGGCATCCCCGCCCCCGCCCCGTTGCCATTCCTACTTCGACGGCTATCAGCTACTTTGACGATTATCTTCAAAGACTATAAATAGAAGAAAATGCTGATAATGTAGGGACCCAGAACCAGATCCAGATAGCTAGTTTATTTACTTTTTATTTTCAAGTCCTTTAAATTCCAGTCTTTACATTCCTGTACGGCACTTTAATTCCTAAGAGTAATTTGAAGGTAGTCTGTCACTGTATTCCTCTTCGAAGCTGTGGAAGGGTGAATGTATCATTGTCAGTTCCTGTTTATTTAATAAAAGATTGATTCCTAACATAGTTGTTCCCCTTTTCTATTTTAATAAGTCATCTCAATTTTTCTCCTAAAAACAATCAAGCCACCAGTAAAGTTCTCTTCATTGAGGCTAAAAGAACTTCGAAGGAATCGTCTGACTAATTGGTTAGCATTTATTAAATTTTGTAAGGACTTATTGATCCCTGTTAGCACGCTCGAATTACATTTCTAACCTACGAAAGCTAAAAAAGCCAACATATATTTTTTGGCACGCTCAGTGGAACCTGATAATGGCCAGACGTAGGTGACAAGAAGAAAATGATCGCCTTGAAGAAGGTGTAGAAGGAGATTTAGATATACAAAACCCAGAGGATAATGTAGTATCGCATCCCATGGATGTACCTGGCTCAACGGATTCTCCACAAATGGTCGAAGAGACCAGCATTTTAAGGCATACAACGTATGTTTAGGGCCATGAAACTGGACCGCCAACTGTCCCCTCTACCCAACCAATGAATCCATGGGAAGGGTTAGTAGATGCTATGTGACAACAATTAATGTATACAATGGAAACATGGGCAATATCCTTTTTGGATCAAATGAATTCTCATTAACCACCTACAAGGCAAGTTGAGGACATGAGTCCTCTTCAATATAGATTGGCTCGAGATAAACAGTCTATGCAAAATAATGGACAGACTAGTGGTCAAGCTAATAATCAGAACCATGAGTGACCATCATCTGTGCCTCAATCATGGTACGAAGCTCCTTCCAGACCACTAGCAAGTCAAAATGCACCAATGCCTACCAGTGAAACCATACATATTGGTGGGTCTGGACTAACACAAGGGAACGACATGCGGGTGTTTTCAAATCCTATGTTTGAATTTGAACCCATGTCTGGCACACGAATGTTTACCAATCGTGTGTTCAAATTCACACCCATGGGGTTGGAAGGAATTTCTGCGGTTAGAAGAGAAACAATACATGTTCCTCCTCTTGTAGTCCCCTTTCACAGTACCTTTCACAGGACAGATGTCTTGTCACAACCCGAACCCCACTCCGTAAGGGGCAGTGAGGTGACTGGCCTGTAATCCAAGATTACCAAAGGCCTTCTTGTAAAAATCAAAATAATCGGGGCTAGTGGAAGCAATATACAAAAATACCAATAGTTCAATGAGCTGTGTATCTATATGAACAAATATTTACATACGTAAATGATAATTTACCCACATTATGGTAAATAACTTACAATATCTCATACAAAACATATACACATGTATCCACCGGGACATATACTTGTTATCGGTCATTACGACCTAGCCTCAACCCAGAGGCACCAAAAAATCGGTAGACCTCGAAATGGTGGCTCAGCTATGGAGACCTCTAAGCTTGCTCTTTAGATTGCCCACCTATATACATATACATAAACGGTGAGCTAAAACCCAATGAATAATATTAAAGTAAACAGGTTAGTGAACGAATTTCGAACCATATCATATACAGAAAACAGATCATCACATATTAGTTATATCAGTATCATATTAGAACATAATAGTGGTACATCCATTAGAACATATCACATATCGCCTTCCGACTAGAGTAATTGGTTTTAGATACCGATTAAACACATATCACCACAATGAAGTGGCTAACGAGATCTCGTAAACAGTCATATGTCATGGACCCTCATTTACATGTCGTCCCCCATGACTTGGGACTATCTGTGGATGCCATTATAGATCAAAATAGGACATTCGTTCACATATCAAAATAACATTTCAGAAACCATAGCTTATCAGGTAACAGTTTAAACATATACCATACAAACGTATCTTTACAGAAATGTTACTCATAGTGGGCTTCTAGAAACAGTCGGTTAGTCTCTGACTCGTGACCTACAATCACAAATGCACATAACATAAACATATTTCATCATTACACATCCACATGACCATTACGGCTTAACTTTCCTCACATTGATTTCTTATTTAGTCCATTTCTCATAACTTGTACACGTGAATCATATTCTCAGGTTTGTCTCATATTTTCTAATTCACTTTACTTATGTTGTTCCCTAACTTATTAATCTTTAATGACTCATAATTCATGCTTGAAACCCATCATAAACTTTAAAACATAAATTAAGCTTTCAAAACCCAATTTTATGTTCAAAACTCATACAAAACTTCTTCAAAACACAAAAATAAATATGAGTCATGATCAATCGTCAACTCAATTAAATCAAAACTTCATTTAATTTCAAAATCAACTCTCAAATTTCATGAACTCACAGTTTTTAAAAACTTTTTCTTCAAAGTCATTTATATACTCTATTGCATGGATCAAATATTCAAACATTTCTTTTTGCATATAATTTATAGAACTCAATTAAAGAATAATTCACAAAATTGAACCCAAAATTAACAAATTTAAAGAATCATAACTCATATTCTTCAACCTAACTTAATTTAACATATAAAACCTAATTCCTATCAATTTATATCATTAATCAAGTTACCTCATACTTTAATTATTTCTTTCCAATTACATGAAATTGAACCCAAACACATCTTCAATGTCAAGTGTAATACAAAGATTCTACAAAAATCAAGCAAAAATTTCATACCTTAAACTTTAATTGGCTGAAATTCTTGAGCTTTTCCTTTCTCTCATTACTTGTCTTCTTGTATTCCTTTCCCTTGACTTGAATTCTCCAGCACAATTCTCTCTCTATCTCTCTGTCTCTCAACTTTGTTTTTTCCTAGCACACTCATGAATTGATGTATATATATATGTGTATAGCATTTGTTGCCTTGAACCTTCCAGAACACACCAACATCTCCTTTTGCATTATAATTTTATTTAAAATAGTTTAATATATCAATTACATTTTAATTTAATTGAATATCATTTAATCTTAATTAATCTTGATTAGCCCAATCACAAATCTTACATAATTTAATTAGTCTAATTTGACCTCCTTTAATCATATTTAAATTTATTAGTCTGAATCATATTTTTAATCAAACTCCAAAGGCTACAAACATTAAATTAAACTTATTTCCATTCTCAATTTTGGCTTCTTACATCATTAAAGCCTTCAATTTTAGATCAAACCCAAAATCTCCATCGTTAAATCACATATTTAATTGAATACCTCGTAAATAAATTTAATTCATAATAAGCTTAATTCTCAATCTTCATAACCTAATTAACTTCAATTCAGACCCAATTCATCAAATCTCAATTTTGCAAATCTGAATCGAATATTTAATTAAACTCCCATATGGTCCAATACTATAAATTAAAATAATTCAATTCACCAATTATTCTCTCTTGAGCCGTTTAGGCTTCCAATTTCTAATTCCAATATAAATCCTCAATGTAATTATATACGAATCAATCTCTATAATTTTCATAAATCCCAGAATAAATCAGAGTAGTAACTAATATGAATCCAATCTCCTTAATCAATTAAATATTAAATATTATACGTGGTGGGGTCGTCACATGCTTGCTCCAAGAGGGCAACCATACCCTCAACATCAACCAGCACAGCAGGGACAACCAATTCCAAATGTGCCTTTCCATGGACCAAGAGGGCCTCAAGTGCATTGAGTTCCTCCAAACCCTGTGTTTGTTCTTCTAGTGATGGCCCAACCAGCACACAACATGGTTCTTAGGGACCAAATTGATGACATTGTGAGAGAGATTTATGGAGGTCCAGACTCTTGTGTACAGAAAACTTTACCTATAATGGGTAGATAGGTTACATGAATACCCAAGGGCATTTAAGATACCAAACTTTGCCCTTTTTTTATGGAAATGGAAACCAGTCAATTGTTGAGTACATTGCCAGGTTTACAGGCCAATGTGGTGAATTCACCAACAATGATTACATGAAACTAAGACTTTTTTCAAACTCTCTAACTGGGGCAGCCTTTGTATGGTATACAAACCTTATCCCTGGCTCTATCTAGACTTGGCAACAAATGGAAGAGGTATTTCATGCCCAATTTTTCAAAATAGAGCCTGAAGTATCTATGGCAGACTTGGCAAGGTTAAGCCAAAGGCCTGATGAAAAGGCTGCTCAATTCATTGCTAGATTCAAAAGGGCACGAAACAAATGTAGGGTCATACTACTTGAGCCTGAATTTGTAAGATTGACCCAAAATGGGCTAGAGTTTAGGCTTCGAAAGAAGTTTGACTTAACATAGTTTTGAGACGTAGTAAAACTAACTTATAAAGTTGCTATATATGAGACTCTCCTTGAAGAAGAACATGATTAAAGTAATGCATCTTATAGGACCTATTATAAGGACCCTAATTTTGAAATTGATGCGGCAGAGATTATAGGACAAGAACTTATGATCTGTGAAGCATTAATTCAGAAAGATATGACTATCGATCAACAGTTTAAAAATAAAAATCTTCATAGGAAGTATTCTTTCGATATATCAAAAACAAATAACATATGTGATCATTTGTTAGCAGCATATTTTTTAAAATTGCCTTTAAGATCCCAACTTTCAAAGAAATAAAAAGCAAAATGTACTATAAACAGCATAATTCTTGGTCTCATTTAACTAAAAACAACATAATTTTTTGAGACAGGATTTAAGAGCAGATTCAGAAAGGAAGATTAAAATTCCCAGCCAAAGTAGAGAAGGCAATGGGAATTGACATTGACTCTTTTCCAGAAATCAAAGAAGTTGCAGCCAATGTTAGCACGCTAGACTTTCTTACCCAAAAGATGGAGAAGCGCCTTTCCTTAAAAGAGTTGGATGAGGTCAACGTATAGGTGCATGTGGTTAGTCCAAATGCATTTCAGAAGAATGCACAGTTTTCACCAGCAAGTGGACAGAGTTTCATAGGCCAAAAGGATGATGCCAGCAAAGAGCTTATAGATGATGACTCACTCAAGGTAGCTGTTATACAACGGACGTGTCCCGGATACAGGTTGAGCTACAAATGGCTGAAGGGGCTCCTAGTTTATAGGAAACAGTATTACAAAGATGTGCAGAGGGATCGAAGGCCAATCAATGCCTACAACAAGAGGGCATATCCAAGGGGTTCTAACCAACAGCCATCCTTGGAAAAGCCATTGGACGTCAGGAATCTGTTGAAAGAAAAGAAGCCATTGTACAAAACCAGGCCACCAAACTATTACAAAATGGCCAATAAGGCTGTGAGTAAGCTTGAGATTGGTTTAAAACAAGGAATTAAAACCAATGATTGGCCTTCAAAGACCAAAGAAGCAGGCCCTACAGCTGGCACAGTGGGTTCATGGGTACCAAGAGTACCAGATTGGTTTGTTATACAGAACAAGCCTAAGATGGTACCAATCGAGGGGAAGGCCTTTGGAAGTAAGGAAAGAATGATTAAGCCTTATTTGGTGGCCCCAAACAATTGGGTTTTACTCAAAAATCCCAAGACAAAGGAACCAGACATGGTTCCTGTCATCTTTAGATCTCAGAGGAAAAAGATCCAACGAAGGTTCACTCAGTACCAGAGAGATCTTAAGGAAGCTGGTAAGGGCACCTCCTTGATGCAATCAAGAGGTCAAATGGGGGGAGGTTCGAAGCCTATTCCCAAGCTCAACAGAAGTGCCAGCAGAGAGAAACTGGCTAAGGTTCATATTGAGCTAAAAATGAAAGAACTGTTGAGTTAGCAAGCCTCAAAAGGGCCTTAATGGAGAGTGATGAAGACAGTGAAACAGTTGAGGACATTGAACAAGGCCAAGAATAGGTATTAGTTGAAGAAGATGTGTTCGAGGCCTTTATGGCCGAACAAATAGTGTCTGTGTTCAAGACAGAACAACAACAAACTACTGTTAAAGAACCCACTAACTCAGAAGTTCCAGAATGTAGTATGGAGGATGTATCTTAGGCATCTAGTCAAGCAAACACAAAAGGGGAATATATACAGTCAGTGGTACAGTTTGGCTCATTCTCTCCAATACCAATCAATATGGTATATGTATTGCCTTAGGAATTTCAAGCAGAAGAAGGAAACCAAGAGGGGCAGGAGGATGACCCTATAGAAGTTTCTAGCGAAGACTTAGATGCTAGCATAGTTTAGGAGGAGTCAGAATTAACTGGGTATACGGGGACTAAGGAAGAAAGTGAAGAGGTAAGTATAGTTAACTTATCATACCCCTTTGAATTTCCTACCTCAATCATGACTCAGCATGTGAAACCTTCGTACATTAAGGCATACATCGATGGAATAGAAATGAAAGGGTACTGGTGGATAATAGGGTAGTAGTAAATTTGCTTCCTTATTCATCTTTAAAAAAGTTAGGCAAAAGGAATCTCAAGTTGATCCCAACAAGCATGACCATTGCTGGTTTTGCTAGGGACAAACAGATGGCCCAAGGCATGTTACCTATTAATCTGAGTGTGGGAACAAGGGATTGTATGACTGCTTTTTTTTTTTTTTTGGTCATAGACAACAATGCTAAATATAATGCTTTGATTGGTAGAGATTGGATCCACACCAACAAATGTGTGCCATCCTCTTTACATCAGAAGGTGATGATAGCTTTGAACAATAGGGAGACAGAAGAGATAGATATAGACCCACAACCCTTTATTGCTTGTGCAGCTTTTGCAGAGGCAAAGTTGTATACCGAAGGGATGGTTCCACTGAGCATATTAAGGAAGCCTGATGGAACAGCCGAAGTAACGGCTGGTGAAGAGTTGGCACACCTGAAACACTTGGTACAAGAGAGTGCAAATGATGAGTATGACTACACTATCAAAGATACCAACAATGCCTGGTTGTAGGCAGGAGAATTAAGAAGCCAGACCTTTGGCTTTAACAAAATTCTACACATTGGACATTAAGGCAATAGTCTAGAAGGTTCAGAATGAAGAAAAAAAAGCCATGATAATTGGTTGCTGTGAACATGAACAACAGGAGGCCAAACTAGTGACTCTAAGCAAGTATTGTGCATTGGTCATTAAGACTAAAGTCCAGGAGATACAATAAGAAAAGGCTCTATAGACAGACTTTGTCTACGAAGAAGAAAGCAAAGCAGCTGAACCAGGAAAGACTGTGACAGATTAGGATGAGAAGGTTGTTTCGAGGCCAGCAGGAGCTGAAAGAGAGCCAATGGTAAGCACTCATATGCAAGATCCTTTAAAGGAAGTCAATTTAGGGGATGCATCAATGCAACAGCCTACCTATATTAGTGTCTGGTTGGATTCTATAGCTAGAAACCAGTTATTAGCCCTACTAAAAGAATATAGGGATTGTTTTGCTTGGTCTTATAATGATCTTTCTGGACTGGATAGGTCATTAGTGGAACATAGACTTCCAGTTAAGCCAAATTTCAAACCATATAAATAGAAGCTTAGGCGAATGAGTCCTGAGGTGATTCAAAAGGTGAAGGAGGAGATTGCTAGGCTTCTCAAGGAAAACTTTATCAGAACAGCCAAGTATATTGAATGGTTGTCCAACATAATGAGTGTGATTAAGAAAAATGGCAAAAGATGAATACCCTATGCTTGTGGTAAATCTATTGGTAGACAGTTCAACAGGGCATGGGGTTTTGTCAATGACGAATAGACATTCTGGTTACAACTAGATATGTATAGCAAAAAGGATGTTCATAAGATAGCCTTTAGGTGTCCTGAAAACATTGGGACCTTCGAATGGGTTAAAATGCCATTTGGCTTAAAGAATGTTGGGGCAACATATCAAAGAGTAATGAACACCATTTTCCATGATCTCATTGGAGGGTACTTGGAATCTTATATAGATGATATTGTGGTAAAATCTCAGTCTATGGAAAAACATCTAGTCCATTTGACAGCAGCCTCCGAAAGAATGAGAAAATTCAAGCTAAAACTCAATCCACTCAAATCTTCTTTCGGTGTGTCAGCTAGAAACTATTTGGGGTATATAGTACACAAGAAGGGGACACAGATTGACCAGAATAAAGTCAAACCTCTAAGTAAGAGAGACTTGCAAAAGTTCCTTGATCAGGTTAATTTTCTTCGAAGGTTTATTTCTAACACTGCTGGAAAAAACTAAAGTTTTTTTTTTCTCTTTTGAAGATTTTAGGTGAATAATAGAGCATCAAGTTGCTTTCGAAGGAATAAAAGCCTATTTGGCTAAACCTCTAGTGTTGATGCTACCAAGAAAGGATAGACCTTTGAAGTTATACGTTGCTGCAGCTGAAGAATTATTAGGAGTCTTTCTGGCTCAGGACAATGAAGAAAGCAAGGAGCAAGCAGTATATTACGTTAGTATGTTTTTAAACTCTTGTAAATGTAAATACTCAGCTATTGAAAAGCTGTGTTTAGCCTTGTACTTTGCAGCAATGAAATTAAGATATTACCTTTTGCCTACTACTGTCTTGGTAATTGCGACCACAGATTTGGTTAAACATATATTATCTAGACCCATATTAAGAATAGGAAAATGGATTTTGGTTTTGTCAGAATTCCAGTTAGAGTATGTTCTCCAAAAGGTAGTGAAAGGACAGGTATTGGTCAATTTCTTAGCTGATCATCCGTGCCAATCGGAGTGTCAAGAAACAATGGAACTTGACATAGTGTATTTAGAGCCATGACAAATTTGGTTCAATGGATCAAAGGCAAATGGCTTAGTAGGAATTGGTGTTGTGATCAAATCACCCAAAGGAACCACATGGGATTTCAGAGTTGATGAAACTACTTGTTCCAATAATCAAGCTGGGTACGAAGCCTTGATTATGGGACTTGAGATACTCATTGGTTTATAGGTGCATGTAGTTGATATATTTGGAGATACTCAATTGGTAATTAATAAAGTAAAAGGGATCTTTAAATGTCAAAGTGTAAGCATGTTACCATACTATGTTGCTGCTGTACATTTGCTTTTCCATTTCCAAATGGTAGATATAACTTATATCCCAAGATTCATGAACCACAAGTCTAATAATGTGGCCCAAAAAACATCAAATTTCAAAAGAAATGATAGTAATATTCCAATAGATGTGGCCAAGAAAAATATCAGAAGTTGATATCACCTTTAGCCAAACGAGGTTTATTAGCAAAAGCTAATCAGAATGACTTGGAAGAGCAAGATTGGAGACATCCAATCATTCAATATTTGACTGGCCCATCTTCGAAGGCTAGCAGAAAGCTTAAATTACAGTCTATACAATACATAGTGTATGGAAATGCTCTTTACAAAAAAGGGATAGATGGTCTCTTATTAGAATGTTTGGAACCAAAGGAAGCATTGACTGCCATGGCTAAGGTGTATGAGGGCATTTGTAGTGCTCACTAGCCTGGAATAAAAATGAGATGACTGCTTCGAAGGCACTCTTATTATTAGCCAACCATCCTTACGGACTGCATAGAGTATGCAAAAGGTTGCCAGGCATGCCAAAGGCATGGCATGATAAGACATGTTCTAATAATTGATCTACATGCGGTGGTAAAGCCTTGACCCTTTAGGGGATGGGCAATGGACATGATAGGGAAAATTTACCCACCTTCTTCGAAACAACATTGTTTCATTTTAGTAGCTACAGACTACTTTACAAAGTGGGTCGAAGTTAAGCCCTATAAAATAGTGGATCAAATAGAAGTAATTGACTTCGTTAAAAAGTCGGTCCACAGGTTTGGTATTCCACAGACCATAACTGTGGATAATGGGATTGTGTTCGATGGAAAGCTAGTAAAAGTTTTCGCAGTAGAGTTTGGAATTAGTCTTATTAATTCTGCCCCCTATTATGCATAAGCAAATGGCCAAGCAAAATCATCAAACAAATCCTTGAAGAAAGGGATACAGAGGGTTGTTAAGGACAATCCTAGAGATTGGCATAATTTACTATTAGATGTGTTATGGGCATATAGGTGTAGACACCCCATTTTTGATCGTCCTTAAGACTTGGACGTCATCGTTTGAACACTCGATGATCATCCATGCTCGTGTTCGTTTTGAGTTCTTGAAGGTCTCGGCTGCGTGCCTTGCCTTAGGATCTCTCAACTTGACTGTTTTGTGCTTGCTTGTGGACCAAGGACTTGTGGTTTTTGCACCTGAGGGTAGGAAGTGGCTTGTTGGCCATCCCCTTAACCCATTAGCCATGGCTTGAGGCCACCGGCCTTGTTTTTTTTCTATCGGCTAAGAGTATTGGCCGATCGGCACTTTAGTTGGTTGGCCGGCCATTTCTTTGGTCGATCGGCCACTTTTTCTGGCCGAGGCCTTTTCTTTGCCTTTTTCAGGCATTGTGCATGCCAGCTGGTGAGCACAGACTTTTCCCTCCATACACGTGTATGGAGGGATTTAAACCAACACTTAGCTTCTCTTGGAAGCTTTGAATTGGACTTCCTATAAGAGGAGAGCCTCCCCTCCCTTTCCAGGGGTTCAGCCAACTGATACAGAAGATATCTATCACTCTCTCTCGATATCTCTTCTCTCTCTATAATTGTGTGTGTAATAGTGTTCTAAAGGGTGTTTTTGTTCATATTTTTGCACTAAAGCACCTAGTGGTACACTATCCCTTGGTTACTGAGGTGCTAAGGAGTTGATTTCAAAGTTTTTGAGTTGGTTTTGATCAGAAGGAGGTGCTGGAGTTGGTGTTCTTAAAGTGTTCTTCAAGGGTGAGAAACTACTCTTTTATTCCCCATTTTTGCTTAAGCTTTTAGCAATACTTGCATACTGTTTTAAGCTTAGTGTCCAACTGAAAAAAGTTCTGTTTTTGTATGCTAAATATGTTTGTTTAAGGTTACTTTTGGGTTGGGGGTTGTCTACCCCCTGTAACACGCCCTCGAGGGACCTCGCGCTACAGTTCGGACTCGATTTTGTGTCTCGGTTCTAAATCTGAACCAAAGAGTCCAAATTCGGCAAATTGTTTTGAGAAAACAGATTTTTGAAAAAGAAGTGCCAAACATGGACTGCTTTGCCAGATACAGAGTCGCCACCTAAATATTTTTTTTTTGTAATGGGAAAATTTAGGAAACCCTGACTCGATGCCAAAGGCCACGTGTCCGTCATCACCAAAGTTGCCTCAGCTCGGGAGCTTGGGTACGATTGGGAAAGGTTAGCTATGAGCACCCCCTTTCCCCCGGTCCGAAGACCGGCCTCTACTAACTGTGATATCCGATTTTGAAAACGTTATGTGTTCTTATTCCGGTTATTAACCTAGATTTACTATGTTATGCGCACAACAAACAAGTATAGATTAGATTGCCTAATTTGGAAATAAGTGTTGCATATCCGTTTGTTTTGAAAAAAAACACTTTGGAATTTGCTACTCGCAAGTAGGCTAAAAATACGGATTTCAACGAGTTTTTCCAACTCAAACGATCCAACCTTCACCCACAGGCAATCAAACAGTTTATCTCACATAAGCATCTAGCCACATGGTAAGCATGCTGTCATGATAGCATTCACACACATGCGATATGCTAAAGCACAAAAACACTTACATCGTACTCCGTGCCAAAACAATAAACTAGTTAGCAAACATGCATGGTCCTAGTTCATGTCAAATTGACTAATGCAACACATACAGGATGCAATTAGGGTAGGCTCGGCTAACCTAAACATGACATGTGAAATGCGATCCGTTGATGCACGTATTCAATTTTGGAATTGAAGTACAAATGCAGTTAGCATGATGTACCGAGCTCGGTGCATGCAAGACAAATGTATGGATGCACGCATGCATTGCATAAGGTATGCTAATTTAAACATGCCCTAATCTACCACCATAAGCGGGTAAATAAAAGGGAAGAAAGAAGTGGGGGTTGGAAGACATGCATACACACGCATCCACACGCATCCACACTTATTACAGATTTGCCCTCGCTCGGAGGGACTGAAAGAATAATACAAATTAATTAACTACGAGCTAATTAATTATTACAAATTACCTAAGTAGTTAACAAACTAACTAAGCTAGGAAAAATAATAAACCACCTCGGGAAGAGAGCCCAATGCAATGCATGCTCGGGTCCTGCTCGGAAGCACACTGCCATGCATAGACTGCCTCTGTTTTCCCTGCTCTGCCCCTCTGAAGACTGTCAAAGTCTCTGAATTGCTTCCCTGGACATTGGGAGACACCACCGGCTGAGTAGAATTGCCACCGGCAGTGGGGTGTGGTCATCGGCTGTTGATTAATCCATCGGCCACCAATTGATTGCCGGCCGGCACTCTGTGCAGTCGATCGGCAAGAAATTCCTGCAGAACCTGTTTGACAGCAGCAGAGGACAGAGCCTTGCATGGCAATGCAATTCAAGCCATATATGCACCAACCATGTCCCTTATCATGTTAGTGACTCAAGGGGACATGCTCCTTGGTTCTCGGACCACCAATCGCGCATTTCAATGCGTGATGGCCCAAGAGACCAAGTGTGCACATTTTGATGTCAAATGCAATGCAAACCACATAATCACATAAGAGGGCCAACCTCTATCATACTCATTTCAAGAGGCCAAGCATGTACAATGCAATGCAATTTCTAAGCATGTGAGTATGCGAGCTAGCATGCGACATAGACAATGCAATGTAAGAATGCAAGTATGCAAACACACATACAAGACAAGCATGCAAACTAACCAAAGGGGTGGACTTAAACATGACTTGGGCAGCCCTAAGTAGGCTCAAAACAGTGGCCAAAATGCAAAGGAAATGAGGCCAAACACACATACATACATGCACATGTCAAGGCACAAACCTAAGCATTAAGCAAGCAACTTTCAAGCACACTTAAAAGAGGCTAAGTATGGATAACTAGCATGCATAGAAAGCTCTGAAAATCATGTAAGAATATGATGCCAAACCAAGCAAACAAGATAAGCAAGGCATGCATAGAAGATCCAAAATTCGAAGCAAGCCAATGAAGTATTGAACTACACTTGATATAACCACACATGGCAAGACTTAAATGACCAAAAACAGAGTTTTGGCACATAAAACAAAGCCCAAAAGACCACCTAGATGGCATCTAAATGGCTTGAATTCAAAAGCATGCACAAATGCACTTTCAAGGAGCATATCACACAAGCTCATACGGCATCAAAGAAGCATCCAAGGCAAGCATACAAGCATGCTAAGGGGACTGAAATGATGCTATAGATGGTGCCAAACCATTGGAATAAAGCAAGTAATGCATGCTATACATTCACACACTTAAGGCCAACTAGCCAAAATGCAAAGGAGCTATGCAAAGCATGCTAAAGCTGATCCAAACAACTAAGGACAGACCTTAAACATAGCAAAATAAACACAAAAGCTTCACAAGACCAGACCTAAAGCATGCTAGAACAATGGTTTGCAACCTAAAACATGTTAAGGCCTAAACATGGCATTACAAGGTAGGTATGCTAAGCATGCATGGTGTACCAAAACCAACTTAAAACCATGTTATATTATGACAATATAAGCATGAAAAATAGCCAAGGCATGATCAACAAACCCTCAAACATGGTGCTCCCTCAAGAGGCCAAAAATGGTCCTTTTCAAGGACAACAAGGAGAGGGGGTGGCCCTCTCCTTCTTGGGACTTCAAGGCACCATCCTTACCACTGAAATCCCTCAAGATTTTAGTGGTGAGGAGGCCCAAACACCAAAGTCCTGAAGCTCACTCAAAATAGCACAAAATGGAGGCCCCTCAAGGCTTAAGAGGGGTCAAACACCTCCAAACCACAAAACACTCTAAACAAACTATTTAGAGGGCCCAAAAAAAAAACTTTTTTATGTTATACACTAAGCACAAAAATAGTTCTAAGATAGGAAAAAATAGAATGCAAAAAAAAGGGGTAAAAAGGGGTAAAATTGTTACCCTTGAAGAGCCTCTTCAACAATGGTGGACTAGCCCCTTCCTTAAGCTCAAAACAGTTCCAAAGCTTCAAAAACAGGCCTCAAGAACCTCAGTTCCAAGAGGATAGTGTGATGGTAGGTGTTTGTGTGCAATCCTAAGGCTAAAACACACACTGGAACACACAAGAGAGATATAGAGACAGGAAATATGTATAAACCCTAACCCTAATCCAAAGCTCTCTCTCTGAACCTTTTCTAACTAGAGTCTCTAACCCTAAGGCCAAGAGAGAAGGGCTCCTCTTATAGAGGAGCCAATCTTGTAAAGCTTACCAAGGAAGCTAACAAGAAGGCTATCCCTCCATACACGTGTATGGAGGGTAACAAAATACAAGACAGCTATTTTAAAATATCTGGAAAAGTAGATGAACAGTAGTCGGCTGCTCAAAAGTGCCATTTTGACAAAATGGACTGCCGACTGGCAACAAAGAATGCCGACCAGCAATATACATTGCTGGTGGCAACAAAATACCAACCGGTGGCCTCTAGCCACGGCCGGTGATGTGTGGGGATGCCTCACAAGGCATTCCCCACCCCTCCAAGGCAACACACAAGTCTTTGGTGCAAAACCAGACACTAAACAGTCGAGTTCGGAGATCCTGAGGCAAGGCGCGTAACCGAGACCTCTGGGAACTCCAAACGAACACAAACATGGATGATCACCGGGTGTTCAAACGGTGACGTCCAAGTCTTGAGGACGGTCAAAAATGGGGTGTCTACACCCCCTTTTAGGCCTTGTTTGGCCTCTTTTTGTGACTTCCTCTTTGGGCTTTTGAACCCTTTTGTTTTGACCTTCTCACCACTAAAATCCAGAGGATTTTCAGTGGTGGAGAAGTGATTTTGAGGTCTTGTATAGGGGAGGGACACCCCTCTCCCTTTGTGTCTCATTTGCTTGCATTGTTGGCTCACCATAGTAGCATGTTTGCATAGCATGTTTTGGTCCCATTTCAGCAAGTTTTTAGTGTTATCTTGGCATGATATACCTCTGTTTTAAGTTGATTTGTTGGCCTATTGAATGCATCATACACTTGCCTTGCAATCCTCTCATTTGCCTAAACATGTATCATGTATTTCGACCATCATGCTTGCACGTTTTAACTTAACTTTGAGAAGTTTTTAGCCTTGTGTCACCATGCTTAAGCTCTGTTTGGGTTTGTCTTGGTCATGCTTGCCATGTTTTGTATAGCTACCATGCATTCTAACTTGTTAGCTTTGGGTGTGTGAGTCATTAGCATGCTTTACTTAGGCCATTTCAGTGATTTGGTATCACTTGTCATGTTATTTCAGTCCATGTTTCATGCTTGTATGCTTGCATTCGCCATCCTTTCAATGCTTTGAAGAGTTGGTGTCTTATGCTCCATGTTTGGGTCATTGTGCATGTCTCCATGATTAGGTCTTTGGGATGCCATCTCATTGGGTTTCGGGGCTTATTTTGACATATTATAACTCTGTTTTTCATTGCATAATCCATGCCATGAGTGGTTATGATAGATGTAGTGTAATGCTCCCTTTGTAGCCTTGCATGCCCCTTGTTTGTGCCCATCTTTTTAGCATGTTTTGGCCTTATCACATGCATGTTCTAGCCTTGTTTTAGCTTGCCCTAGGATTGTTTTAAGTCCCCTTGTCCCTTTGGGGCTTGGTTGATATAGGCATGGTGTAAGCCCCTTGACTAGCTTTGAGCATTGGGTCTATTGGCATGCTATGCTTCACTTGTGCATATGATTTGGCATCATTCCTCATATGATTTCAGAGTTCATGGCATTGTCACATTATCATGTTCATCCCTTCTCGCTCATGCTTGAGAGTTGTATCCTTATGCCTAGGTGGTAGGCCATTACATTTGTATGCTTATTGTGCATCTCATTCCATCATTCCTTGGCGCTATTGGCCACTGATTTTGGACATGACTGAGGTCTGTCCATCTTTAGTTTAAGTCCATTCATCATGTTGTTCAATGTTGCATGCTTGTCTACCTTTGCATGCCATACATGTTTATACATCTAGGTTGCGTCTTGCATGTTTGTTAGTTTGCATCTTGTCACATGTTAGCTTAGGTTGCATTACATTTGGCATGCTTGCTACCTTAACGTCGTTTGTATGTTCGAGTCATATTGCATTTGGCATGCTTATGTCACATTGCATTAGTTGCATGTTTTGCATTGTATTTGGCATACATGCATTGCATTTTGTTTGGTTTGGGGTGTCAAACCAAACACGAGGGCCGATGGACGTTTCGTACTTGAAGTGATGAAATGTGCCTCAACCCTCTGTTGCCGACGCTCTTGATCAAGCATGATAGAGTTCTAGGCATTCATATGTTTTGTTACATTCATTCCACATTAATTTGCACACTTGGCACCTTTGGCTATCGTGCATTGAAATGCATGACTGGTGGTCTGAGGGTCGAGAGCCATACTCCCTTGAGTTTATAGCATGATAGGGAGGATGGCTGAGCATACATTATCTTTTAAATGCCTTGCCATGCACTGTCTATCTTATGCTACAGCAAAAATAGGATTCTGCAGGAAGAGATGGTCGGTCAGCCATCTTCAGTGCCGGCCGGCTATTCATTTCTGGCCGAGAGCCTTACAAAGGGTTGATAACCATTTTCCAATGGCCGGTGGTCCTATCTCTTGGCCGGTGGCATCACACAACGCTCAGGGAGTGGTTCAGAAGCATCCTTGGGAATTGTGCAGTTTTCGGAGGAGCAAAACAGTGCAAACAGAGGCAATATGTGGCATGGCAATAGGTTTCCAACCGAGGCGATCAGGCATGCATCATTCAATCATTCCGAGGTGGAGCTGCGACGACCTCCTTTTGTAATTAATTAAGGGTTTGTAATAATTAATTAGCTAGGATAGTTGTTTAATCATTTGGTTTGTACTATTTATTTGGACCCTCCGTCAAGAGGGCGAATTTTGTAATAAGGGTGCGTGCATGTGTGTATGTCTTCCAACCCCACGTCTTTCTCCCTTTTACTTACCTGCTTTTAATGGTAGGTTTTAGGTCATGTTTCAATTAGCATACTCATGTCAGCATGTTTGCATACATTCATTCGTATTGCACGCACCGGGCTCGGCGCATCATACTAATTGCATAATATTTCAATTCCAACTTGAATACGTGTATCGAGTTGTCGCATTTCACATGCCATTTTTAGATTAGCCGAGTCTATTTTAGTTGCATTTTACCTGTGTTTCATTAGCCATCTTAACATGAACTAGGATCATGCATTATTTCTAACTAGTTTCTTGTTTTGGCTCGGAGTACACTGTGAGTGTTTATGTTTTAGCATCTTGCATGCATGTAAGTGTTAACATGACAGCATGCTTGCCATGAGGCTAAGTGCTTATATGATATAACTGCCTGAATGCCTGTGGATGAAGGTTGGATTGCTTGAATTGGAATAATTCATTGAAATCCGTGTTTTAGCCTACTTGCAAGTAGCAAAATTCAAAACCATTTCCAAACAAACGGATATGCGATGCTTTGTTCCAAGTTAGGCGATCTAGTCTATACTTGTTTTGCTGTGTGCATCACGTAGTAAAGATTAGCCAATTAACCGAAATAAGAACGCATGTGTTTTCAAAAACAAGGTATCATGTTTAGTAATGGCCGATCTTTGATTGGGCGAGCGGGGGTGCTCATAGCTGACCTTCTCCAATCGTACCCAAGTTCCCGAGCCGAGGCAACTTTGGTGATGACGGACACATGGCCTTCGGCAATGAGTCAAGGTTTCCTAAATTTTCCCAAAAATAAAATATTTAGGTAGCGACTCTGTATCTGGCGAAGCAGTCCATGTTTGGCACTTCTTTCTTAAAAATCAGTTTTCCAAAATGATTTGCTGGATTTGGACTCTTTGGTGATTTATTAATCTTGCATTACACTTTGCGAGATCAGATTAAGAATCGTGACATTTGAGTCCGAACTGTAGTAAACCCAAATGAACAAAACGGAATTTTTCCTGGGACGTTCGGGGCACGTCTACAGTTTCTGGCGACTCTGCTGGGGAGTTAGAGAACTTGACTCGAACTCATGATATCTTGTTTTGATTACACTTATGTATTTCTTTGCATTGCATGTGCATTGGTGCACCTAGGACACCGTGTTTGCCATATGCTATTCTGAGCAGTTTCTTTGGAGGCTCGCTTGAGAAGCGTCGTAGTAAAGGTCGATTCTGGGCTCTGCCACGACAGGAACACAAACCTCGGTTTTAACCGGGGCACCCCTTTTGACCATTCAACCTAGTGCATATTCGGAATCCATAGCGACTATTCCAAATCTAGGACAGGTTGCTTACTCGATTGTAGGTTGTTTGAAAACCGTTGTGTGCGTAGTGAAACCCTAGCTCCTGACAAAATAGGACAGGGAAACCCTACCCCAACATAGGGGTGTTTTGGCTCTTACTTGCTTGTTATGTGCTTTTTGAGTTGACCCCTACAGGGCATGCATGTATCAGTCTGCAAGTTTGAGTATCAGGCCTGTGGGCATCAGTATCAGTACTTTGAGAATCCGTTATATCTGTGGGTATCAGTTGATTTGGGCGATGATTTGGGGAACGATGATCGATGGTTGAAACGATCCATTCGGTTTATATTTGCCAACTGTGTGTTGTCTTTATTTAAGCTATTATGCTGCCCGTTTTTCTATTCATTATTTTCTTATTATGCTTTATTTATCTTTTTGCTAGGTAGTTTAGCACAATTGATTTCGACCAAGCAGATATTCCCTAAGCACTCTGGACTAGAGGTCGCAGACTCCATCGATCTGAGGATTTGGCAGACAGACAACTAGTGTTCCATTCTTTACCCCCGGTTACTAGAATGAGGCGCGATTAAGCGAGGATATCGATTAGATCGATTCGAGAGGGCTTTGTCTACCCAACCTGAGTATAGTAGGGATCAGAGTTCTGTTTCTCCCACAAAGAGGGAACATATACTGGTAGTTCAGCTAGATCAAGGCAGTATGGCAGGAATGGAAGAAATGATGCGTCAGGTCCAGGAAAGCATGAAAACCATGCGAGAAGATCTTTGTTCATCAGCATTGCCAAACAAAGCAATGAGATCATGGCCCAACAGGTAGAGCTAATCGCTAGACTACAGCAGTAAGCCGGGGCATCTACTTCACACCAAGCTCCTCTCCCACCAAGGGTTCTAATACCCGGGGAGACACCAAATGTCCAGGAAGATACGGACATTCCGACAGGGTCGGTTCCGCCCCCCAATCCTACCCCAGCTATGAAAGGAACCTACCAACCTACCGGATTCTCCCTTTGAGTTCAAGGTGGACCCCACGACATTAAAGGTGAGCAAGCTTGAAAAGCTGTTCAAGAAATCTTAGGATGTAAAGTCCATTCCGGATATTGAGAATGGGTACACCGACTCAGCTGTGATGCTGCCAGATCGGTTTAAAATGCCACACATCGACCGTTTTGACGGGTCTGGGGACCCGATGGTGCATTTACAGTTGTTTTCGGATATACTAAGGCCGATGGGCCTCTCCAGGTTGCAGAAGCTGTCTTTGTTTGGCCGGACCTTGTTAGGTGCAGCGGCCATCTGGTATGCAAAATTGGAAGATTCCGTCAAGAGGAACTGGGAGGAGATGGCTGAGGCTTTCATAGCTCAATACTTCTATAATACACAGATCGAGGTCACAACTCGTGATCTCGACACCACCAGGCAAGAACCGAAGGAGAGCTTCTCCGATTTTGTGACCCGGTAGAGGGCCAAGGCCTCGATGATGACCATCAGGCTTGTTGACAAAGATCAAATTCGGATGGTTGTGCGCAACCTCTAGCCCAAGCTTATGCAGAAGATGATCGTTCTCCCCCTCCCCACCTTTGCAGATTTACATGAGATAGGGGTGCAGATCAAAGACGCTATAAAGTAGGGCCTCATTGATAATGAGAGAGAACAGCCTAAGAGAACATTCGACCACAGTACGAATGCAGGCACGAGCAGTGCTGCAGCTGCTAGATCTTCAGATGTGAGTATGGTTACCACCACCAATACCCCAAGAGCCCTTGCAACTACGTCATTCACCGGTGCATTCGGTAGTAGCTCGCAAGTAGCTAGATATCCACCCAAAGGCCAAAGAACCTTCACTCCACTATATATGCCCCTTTCCAAAGCTTTGGGGGTTTTAATCAGAAAAGGGCACTTGAAGCCCCTAGAGCCGCGGCCATTGCTAGAAAAACTTCCCCCCTCCCATAACTTGGCGAAGTATTGTGCGTTTCACCAACAGCATGGTCATGACACTGACCAATGCTATAGATTGCGTCACGAGATTCAGGATCTCATCGACAACAGGGTGATCGTGCCTCCGGAGAAACCGAATGTCACAACCAACCCTCTCTCACCACATAACCAAGCTCCACCTCCCAAACACATCAATATGATCCAAACTGGGGTTAAGTCATACGACCCTAGTATATATATCACCCCTTCTTACCTACCCAAGCTGGAGGTGTTCATTCCTGACAGCACTGACTTGTGCGTGTTGGACATCTCCTAAACCCAACCTGAAACAGTGGTGGTAGCTGTCGAAGATAGAAGTGGGTCCACTGCGGAGGCAGATGAGAATGCAAATACAGAGCCTGAGAGGTCTGCAAACTTTGTGTACAACTCGAGCGATTACATTACATCAGCAGGCCAGGCTAGGCTGAATGTGGAATTGCCAGTGGGGGCAGGGATTTGTGTAGTCCAGAAGGATGGATTCGATCAGGGGCTAGATGACTTAGTAGATCTGGAGGAAGACATCCCGAACCTTCAATTCTTCAACGAACAAGACTCGAGAGACGTGATAGTCAATTGGTTTGATTTGGATAGGACAGCGGAGTCTACTGGGTGGCTTGACGACCAGCCGAATGTTGTTGAACAACCTCAACTAGAACAAGGTCCGTCAGAGACGGGGACATCAACTATGGCCGGAAGGGCCGGGAATTTGGATACATCGCCGGAGAGCGCCGGTGTTAAGAATTTCGCTCGGGATCTGGGCAATTTGAATGTAGGAGATGTTGAACAGCAAGCTGCACTGAAACAGTTTGAGCAGGAAAGGATCGAAGATTCTAAGAGGGTCAGAAAGACCAAGGCCCCTGCAAGGATAGAACGTGCTGTGTGCACAGGAGCAGAGCATGCTGTAGGCACGGGAACAGAAGATGTTATGGGTACAAGAATAGTTGTGACGGAGCCGGACAGGTGTCTATTGGCTGCCGATGGCATGTGGTAGGAGGATGACGATCTATGTCTTGCCCACACAGATGAGAACTAGGGGAGTAACCAACCGGATGATACCTGGTACATTGGCGAAGTCGATCGCATGACTAAGAGCGGGCGATATTTTAAACCCCCACACCTAGATCAACCAGAGGCGTCTGGGAAGGACAGAGAGGTAGACAAGCAGAAAGAAAAGCTGCTCGAAGAAGAGGCTGTGCTGAAACAGCTTAAGAAGATACAGGCAGACATCTCCATCTAGGGACTGCTTATGGCTTCACGAGTCCATAGACAAGCTGTCTTATTTGCAATGGACAAAGCCAAACTCTCTATAGATACTACGCCTAAGCAGCTGGTAGGATTGGTTTTTCCGGGAGGAGCTTCCCCGACGTTGACCTTTTCTAACAAGGAACTGCCGCTCGAGGGCGTAAACCATAACAAACTGCTTTACATCTCTGTGGAGTGTAGAGACAAGTGGATACCGATAGTTTTTGTCGACACAGGATCTGCCATTAACGTGTGCCCGTCAATGACAGCTTATGCAATCGGGTTGAAGCCCGTGGACTTTGAGCCAACTGCCTAGGTGATCCGAGCATATGACAATACAAGCAGAAAGGTGATGGGGACCATGAGGATTCACACTAAGGTTGGTCCGGGACATCACAAGATTGATTTTCATGTCTTGGATGTTCCTGCGACCTTTAATCTACTCTTGGGGTGGCCGTGGTTGTACCAGGTAAAAGCGGTCTCTTCTACCCTACATCAGATGTTAAAATACCCCCACGGGAAGGGGGTGGCTATTGTTTTGGGAATTCATCAATCCATTCACCGCCAGAAGTGTCTATACCGGTTCTAGAAATCGAGCATGGCACGGAAGATGTGTTCCTGTCAGGATTTACCCTAGCCGAGGCCCGGGTCATTCAGAACATTTTGGCTGTTGATGACCGTTTATATGTCAGTGCATAGTCAGTATACCTCATGAACAAGCTCCACCATATCCCCGGAATGGGACTAAGAAAAAGTGGCCGGAAGGGCATTGCAGTATCGGCCGAAGTGTCGCACAACCCGCATACCTTTGGTTTAGGCTATTTGCCCACCAAAGAGGATTGGGTGAGGAAAGGCAAAGAAATGGCTGGGAGAGCCAAGACCAAGCAGACCGGGAGGCATTTTGACTTGATGCATCGGCCTATCCAGGGCACCCTGAACGGACGTTTTGTCAAGGAGGGGGAAGACTTTCCATTCTGCGGCTTCCCAGAGCCATGGTTGAATGCCGAGAAGAGGCGCCTGCCGGGTTTCGAGATCTTCTTTGACTTACAATTGACCAGGGATGATGTTGCCAAGGAGCAGACAGACCCATCAGCTGAGGTTGAGCAGTGTAAGGAAGTGGATTCCGAGAGCACCGAGATTAAAATAGGGGTAGCACTGGCTTGTCTACTATCAGATCCTCCGATCGTACATGAGTGCTTGGGGGTTGATCTTTCAGTGTCTATGATTGGGAATGGGGTGGCTGCGAGCCCATCTTTGAACATTTTGGATGCATTTGTCGCACCCTCCATCGTCTAGCAGTATGAGAAGGGATTCTTATCGAGCAACACCAGGTCAAGTAGTGAGCCAGAATCTGATTCCACCAAGTCTGTAGGGTCGGAATCAGGTTCCAGCTTGTCTGAGTCTGAGTCCGAGTCCGGTATTCCTGGGGGTGATAACTCGGATGCCATAGTCCTGTCTAGGTCATCTTTTTCTTTTTCCTTTGAGTCTGTTGTAACAGAGGAATCAGGCGACTTGGAAGTGATTAATGAGAATGAAGTGGCTGTGGCTTTTGAATATTTTTCTGTGCCTTTGATTTATTGCATTAATTCAGAATTTCAAAACTTCGATGAAAACGACGAGGAAGAAATTCCTCCAGTTTTGCAATATTTTCTTGATCAAGAGCAGGAGAGATTTGTTAAACCCTTGGTTGATGAAATCATCCAAATTAACGTTGATACTGAGAAGGACCCGCGGCTGGTCCAGATTGGGTCCACGTTGTCTTCGGAGGAGCGCGAGCGCTTAGTCGCTTTATTAAAAGATTTCAAAGATGTTTTCGCAAGGTCCTACGAAGACATGCCTGGAATCGATCCTGAGATTATACAGCACCGGATCTCTCTTGACCCAGAGGCCCGACATGTCAAACAGAAGCTCAGAAGAATCCACCCCGACTGGGCCATCAAGATCAAAGAAGAGGTCACCAAGCAAATTGACGCAGGGTTCCTGCTGGTATCTGAGTACCCAACTTGGTTGGCCAACATAGTTCCAGTACCAAAGAAGGATGGCAAGATTTGAGTATGCGTGGATTTCAGAGATTTGAACAAAGCCAGTCCGAAGGACGACTTTCCTTTACCACATATTGATGAGTTAGTGGACTTCACAGCAGGGCATGCATTGCTCTCATTTATGGATGGCTTTTCAGGCTACAACCAGATTGTAATGGCACCCGAAGACCGGGAGAAGACTGCTTTTACCACCCGTAGAAACCTCATCTGATACAGTGATGCCGCTTGTTTGAAGAATCTTTGGAGCTACATATCAACGAGTCGCGACCACGATATTACATGACATGATCCACAAAGAGGTTGAGGTGTACGTGGACAACATGATTGTCAAATCCAAAGAAAGAGAGGGCCACTACACCACCTTGCAAAAGTTCTTCCAAAGGATCAGAGAATTTTGGTTGCGGCTGAATCCTCAGAAATGTACATTTGGTGTTACAGCAGGGAAGATGCTAGGGTTCTTGATTACACAGAGAGGTATCGAAGTCGATCCTTCCAAAATCAAGGCCATCTTAGAAATGCCACCACCGAGGACTAAAAAGGAGGTGCGAGGCTTTCTAGGTAAAGTGCAATTCATAAGACGATTTATTACTAAATTAACCTTGACTTTTGAACCACTCTTTGGTCTCCTGAAGAAAGGAACGAAGTTCCAATAGGACGGCCGATGCCAAGCTGCTTTTGAACAGATCAAGCAATACTTACAGAACCCACTCGTGTTGTCACCGCCTAAGCCGGGGAAACCGTTGATTTTGTACCTTTCAATAACTGAAACTGCAACGGGCTGCATGCTTGCACAGGAGTCTGAGGGCAAGGTGGAGAAAACTATCTACTACCTGAGCAAGAAGATGCTGAATTATGAGACCCGTTACACTTCGCTGGAAAAGGCTTGCTTAGCCTTAGTATGGGCTACCAGGAAACTGTGGCACTACCTGTTAGCTCATTCTGTAATGTTGGTTTCAAGATTAGATCCCATCAAATATCTCTTCAAGAAACCGGCACTTACGGGTAGGCTAGCTCGTTGGTTGCTTCTGCTTTCCGAATTCGATTTGAAGTATGTGACGCGCAAGTCAGTGAAGGGGAGAGCGGTAGCGGAGTTCCTAGTCGATCACCCAGTTGAAGGGGATGAAGCAGTTGAATACCTATTCCCGGCCGAGGCCATTTTGCATGTTGAAGAAGAGTTTTGGACGATGTACTTTGACGGAGCATCAAACCAATACGGGTATGGGATAGGGGTGTTGTTGATAGCACCCGAAAATTCCCGCATACCTCTAGCATTCAAACTCCGATTCAAAGTTTCGAACAATGAGGCAGAATACGAGGCGTGTATTACTGGACTAGAAGCAGCCCTGGAACTATGGGCAAAACGGTTAGATGTCATCGGGTACTCGAACCTTGTTGTATCTCAAGCAAAAGGAGATTGGAAAGTCAAAGAAGAAAAGATGAAAATATACCACCAAACCTTGGACTTGCTGATTCCTCGGTTTGAGAAGCTGAACTTCGCTCATCTACTAAGAGAGAACAACAGGTTCGCAGATTCACTAGCAACTCTATCTTCTACGATAGACATCCCTTTTGGAGTCCGGATGTGTCCGATTATCATCGAATAGAAATTTGCGCCGGCCTACAAGCTGATTGCCGCCATAGATGAGGTTCAAGATGAGAACCCCTGGTATTACGATGTCTGGAACTTCTTGGAAAAAGAGGCGTATCCATCAGGGGCAAATGCCAAGGACAAAAGGGCAATTAGAAGAATGGCTGCTCAGTTCATCGTCTGTGGAGGAAAACTGCACAAGAGAGGTCACCTCGGGATGCATAAGTTGTGTGTTGATGCTGGAGAATCGAAGCGCCTGATGGAGGCCATCCACAGGGAAGAGTGCGGAGCGCACATAAATGGGGTGATGCTGGCCTAGAAAATTCTCAAACAAGGTTACTACTGGTCCATCATGGAGGAGGATTGTATTGGCTTTGTCCGGCGATGCCACAAATGTCAGATTCATGCAAACCGCATGAACATTCCGCCGTCGAAGCTGTAGTGATCGACTTATTGGAGAAATACAACGTGGCTTTTCATAAGTCATTTACATATCGGTCGCAAACCAACGGAGCAGTTGAGGCCGCCAACAAGAACATCAAACGTATTCTGCAGAAGATGGTGGAAACCTACTGGGACTGGCCAGATAAGCTGCCATTTGCTCTGTGGGGCTATCGGACTTCAATTAGAACTTCTACTGGAGTGACTCCGTATTCATTGGTCTATGGGATGGAGGCCGTTCTACCTATCGAAATTGAGGTTCTGTCATTACGAGTACTGGCTGAATGTCAGATAGCTGAGGCAGATTGGCAGCAAAGCAGGTTCGAGGAACTCATGCTCTTTGATGAGAGAAGGCTGAAAGCACTATACCATGTTCAGGGTTATCAACGGCGAATCGCCAAAGCTTTCAACAAGAAAGTTAAGTCCAGGAATTTGAAAAAAGGAGATTTGGTGCTCAAAGACAACCGAGCTCCCATCCACGACCCTAGGAGCAAGTTCAGACCCAATTGGACTGGTCCTTATATCATCAAGTCTATCTGGTCGGGTAGAGCTGTCGTCCTGATGGACCTAGATGGCCTAGAGTTCTCCCAACCGATTAACATGGACAAGTTGAAAAAATATTTTCCCTGAGAGGCTCGCTAGGCCGAAAACCCGAAAGGGCGACCTAGGCAAAAGTTAGAGCATAAAAAATTTGAAATTATAAAAACTGAGCTCGCAAGGTTAAAAACCCGCAAAGGGCGATCTTGGCAAAAGTTAGAGCGCAAAAGGAGAGGTTAATACCCGAGTGTACCTTAAACCGAACTACGTAAGGCTTGATTCCCATTTTTGGGATACGTAGGCAACTTCATTCTGAAGTCTAGCCATAAACACTTCCCTGATCAACTTTGTCCATGTGATTGCCTTAGTCATCTTTGTTTATTCAGCGTTCAAGAGCTCGGTCGTGATCTTCAGTACAGTGCTACTTAGACTAGGGGCAACTTTCTAGTTGCTGGGGTCCAGGGTTGTGCATCTCAATGACAAATCTCAGGCGTGTCCAGTTCTGATCCATATCGAAAATGGTTTTGAAAAGTTTTAATAAAAGTTGATTTTGTTCAAATTAATCTTTTTACAACTTAGATCATTTTTGGACCAAATGGAAAATTTTCAGTACCACGACCTTCAATTTCATTGATTTCAATACAAAGTTCTCCTACTCTTGAATACAAAATTGAAGTCGCTTTTCATTACATTCATAAAGAAAACTTGAAAGTTCTGATTAAAGCAAATAAATCCGGGGCATAGTCAGGTGTTCCTACGCCCTCTCCCACAGTTGGTCGAAACCTCTGATGCCAAGCTGGGCCCGATCTGTGCCTCTTCATTAAGCCAATCTAGGCACTCATCAGAGAGGGTGTAGCTGAAAGTGGGAGCAGGGGCCATAAGCTCTCTCGCCCTCCATGCTGTGGCATACCGAGCTAGCTGCGCGCCTCGGACCGGAAATGTAGCAGGGTACTCAATTCCCTCCTCTGAACAAGTCTAATCATGTCCGAACTGGTGTCGAAATCGGAATGGAAAGTAAAACACGCAAAGGTGTCGTGCCAATCAACCGGATCTCGGCGATGGGTCATCTCAGAACTCATTGTCGATAAATTGAGCCAAGGGCAGCGCCAAGCAATGCGATCTGCGGACAAATTGCACATCCAGCTGTACTACCATCCCTCATCCGGGGCATCGACTAGACGTCATCAGGAGAAATAGCTGCGAGCTGAATATGCCGGACACGAGTCCATAACTCTCAACTTGTCCATCAACACACTTGGGGAGGGATGAAAAATAAAAGAATAAAGAATAGAGAGGTGTACGTTGAGAGGAAAAGTGAGCAAAAGGGTTTTGAGAGAAAAATCGAGCCTGAGGGCCGAGTGATGCGAGCAATATATATGTGAGACAGGGTGGGAAACAATACCTGCAATAGTAGTGGACTCCCTGCAAACCTAGCCGTCTCCCAACTATGAAAAGCATCCAAGCCCATCAATGTCTCGGCCAATGTCATGGCGATGCAGCTTTTTCCTTCTTTCAATCCCTCGGCAACCTCAATCAGACGAGTGCTAAACCCGCTGGAGCCTAGGGCGAGTAAGAAATGAGATAGCATGCATAAACAAAGCACGTGTTGCCGATGACCTTGCCAATGACGGTCGCTACGATCATCGGCATCAGAAAATCGACAAACTAAGCTTGGAATGTCCAGCTCTCCATCATGAATCAATGACTGAACGTCATGCAAAGTAAGACCGCACATCCTTCCTAGCGCTTGGACATGGCCAAACCGGAATTGAGGCAAGACTTCTTTACCGTGCTCGGATTCCATTAAAGCTTGGAAGTCCTCGAAAGTGGGACACATCTCTTGCCGCCAAAGCTAAAGACGTGTGTCACTAGGTTCCAAAACCTTGTCGCAGCATGTAGGAATGGAAAACACAGCGGGGTGCGACCCAGCGTGAATAGTTCATTTATGCCGAGACCCCGAAAGTTCAGCCTTTCCGAGCTATCCAAGTTGGCAATCCAGGTTGTGAGATTTTGGGCAAGAAACTCTTCTATTTGGTGCAAATCAGAGATGAAATAAGGAAAGCTACGAAGCTGAAGCTTTTGTAGAAGATAAGGTGGTGAGTGGAAGATAGGTGTCAACATTCTGGAGGTCCTTGCCATTTTTGGCCGGTCGACCAAAAATAGTGCCGACCGACCATATGTTTTGGCCGATCAACTAAAATGTTGGCCGATGGCCATTTATCGTGGCCGGTGATATCTCCCTTTGGCCGATGGCCTCTCTTTTTGTTCTCTAAGCTGAATAAATGTTAAGCATGCTGAGAACTTGTGATTGGTTCCACTTCCAATGCCTTTTGGTGATGATTTTTGCGAAGTCGCGCATGTTATTGCAATTTGTTTATCAAGTTGTTGTACATCTGCTTATCAAGTTGTAATTTACATTCTTTAAGTCTTTGCGTTGCTTATCGAGTTGTATTTACAGTTGGTTAACTTATCGAGTTCTTTGTTTTGATTATCGAGTTGTTTTTGTCGTTACTAGGTTCACTACCTGATTATTACGATACAAGTGCTTAATTTTCAAACAAAAGTCCAAATCTCATTTACATTGTTATGTAATGCGATGCGATGCATAAAATGTACAAATGTAACACTTTTTGAACAAAATAGCTGTTTCATTTCCATCATGTCTTTTGCGAAAGTACATAGTTTTGAGAAAATAAAACCTGCCTGAGGCAGTACAATGTGCTCAAGCTACCAGTAAAAAGAAAAATAAAGCAAAAGGAGAGAATAACAACAAAATGTCTGAACAGAGCAAAGAAAAGAAAAAGCAGCAGAATGTCTGGATCAATACCGGTGGCCTCCCCTTGCGGTCGATGCACCTCCCACACCCTTGTTCGGGTCAGTTATGTGGTTTGGCACCTTCATTACTCAAGACAGTGCAAGAAAGTACACTTTTGAACCTTAACCGGCCTTTGTGTTGACCTCGAGCCGTGTCTTCTGTGTGCGATGCCCGGTCCGCAGAAGGAGTATCCTTTCTCGTATCCTTTTGTATCTTGCTAGTTCCGCAAATTGCTTTAAGTATGTTGTATTACGTCGCTTTGTTTTGACTGTAATAAGCACGCTCGTTACGCGTCTTGCATTGAACGATGCCTCCTCTTGTTTTGAAGTTACATCTCAACATCACGAATAACATGCCTTTACCATGCTTCCGTTGAATATGCACCTTTCTCCCTTCCCACATTGTTACACACATTGTATGCGTTGTCGCGTATGCTTTACTTACATGTGTTTATGCACCTTCCCGCATTGTTACACGCATTGTATGCGTTGTCGTGTATGCTTTACTTACATGTGTTTATGCACATTTCTCCCTTCCCGCATTGTTACACACATTGTATGCATTGTCGCGTATGCTTTACTTACATGTGTTTATGCACCTTTCTCCCTTCCCGCATTGTTACACACATTGTATGTGTTGTCGCGTATGCTTTACTTACATGTGTTTATGCACCTTTCTCCTTTCCCGCATTGTTACACACATTGTATGCGTTGTCGCGTCTGCTTTACTTACATGTGTTTATGCACCTTTCTCCCTTCCCGCATTGTTACACACATTGTATGCGTTGTCGTGTATGCTTTACGTACATGTGTTTATGCACCTTATCGCATTGTTACACACATTGTATGCATTGTCGCGTATGCTTTACTTACATATGTTTATGCACCTTTCTCCCTTCCCACATTGTTACACACATTGTATGTGTTGTCGCGTATGCTTTACTTACATGTGTTTGTGCACCTTCCCGCATTGTTACACACATTGTATGCATTGTCGCGTATGCTTTACTTACATGTGTTTATGCCTCTTTGCCTCACACATTGTATGCGTTGTCGCGTATGCTTTACTTACATGTGTTTATTCACTACTCGGTTTGCATTGTTATGTGCCACACGGCTTGCGTTGTCGCGCATGCCCTCCTTGCATTGTTATGCTTGTTTCAAATCGCATTGTTATGTGTCACACTTAGGTTGCATTGTCTCGCATCCATTCCGCATTGTTATGCGTCACACTTAGGTTGCATTGTCTTGCACCCCCTCGCTTGCGTTGTCACGCACTTTTCACTTGCATTGCTATGCATGTTTCTAACGATATTGTACCTATTAAGTTTCTTTCTTTTGCAAGCACGATATTGTATGTACGGTTCATTTGGAGCTGGCACGACCAGACGAACCAGACGGTATTATATGTATTCCGTGGGAGACGTAGCGAGAATTGTATAATTCTCTTACATCCTTTCTGCATGAAATGAAGTTAGGTTTGTACATGCTTGCTTAAAAGCTGCATGATATGCTTCACATGACTTTATGTGCATGATCATAAGTCACGTTCGGCACCGTGCATGTCATTTGCATTTTGCCCTGCCTTCGGGCGCATATCTTTATCTTTCATGTCTTGTGTGCCTGTCTAAGTCTTCGGCCTTGTCAAAAGTGGGTCGTCTCTGGGCTTTGACATTCACTCTCGTCATTGTTATGACTTTTGAGTTTTGTCAAAGAGGAGCAACTGTAGACACCCCATTTTTGACCGTCCTTAAGACTTGGATGTCATCGTTTGAACACTCAATGATCATCCATGCTCGTGTTCGTTTTGAGTTCCCGAAGGTCTCGGCTGCATGCCTTGCCTTAGGATCTCTTAACTTGACTGTTTTGTGCTTGGTTGTGGACCAAGGACTTGTGGTTTTTGCACCTGAGGGTAGGAAGTGGCTTGTTGGCCATCCCCTTAACCCACCGGCCTTGTTTTCTTTCTATCGGCTAAGAGTGTTGGCCGATTGGCACTTTAGTTGGTCGGCCGGCCATTTCTTTGGTCGATCGGCCACTTTTTCTGGCCGAGGCCTTTTCTTTGCCTTTTTCAGGCATTGTGCATACCAGCTGTGCCAGCTGATGAGCATAGACTCTGTCCTCCATACACTTGTATGGAGGGATTTAAACCAACACTTAGCTTCTCTTGGAAGCTTTGAATTGGACTTCCTATAAGAGGAGAGCCTCCCCTCCCTTTCCAGGGGTTTAGCCAACTGATATAGAAGATATATATCACTCTCTCTCTATATCTCTTCTCTCTCTCCATAGTTGTGTGTGTAATAGTGTTTTAAAGGGTGTTTTTGTTCATATTTTTGTACTAAAGCACCTAGTGGTACACTATCCCTTGGTTACTGAGGTGCTAAGGAGTTGATTTCAGAGTTTTTGAGTTGGTTTTGATCAGAAGGAGGTGTTGGAGTTAGTGTTCTTGAAGTGTTCTTCAAGGGTAAGAAACTACTCTTTTATTCCCCATTTTTGCTTAAGCTTTTAGCAATACTCGCATACTATTCTAAGCTTAGTGTCCAACTGAAATATGTTCTGTTTTTGTATGCTAAATATGTTTGTTTAAGGTTACTTTTGGGTTGGGGGTTTTCTACCCCCTCTTAGGCCTTGCCTCTTTTTGTGCCTTTCTCTTTGGGCTTTGGAACCCTTTTGTTTTGACCTTCTCACCACTAAAATCCAGAGGATTTTCAGTGGTGGAGAAGTGGTTTTGAGGTCTTGTATATGGGAGGGACACCCCTCTCCCTTTGTGTCTCATTTGCTTGCATTGGTGGCTCACCATAGTAGCATGTTTGCTTAGCATGTTTTGGCCCTATTTCAGCAAGTTTTTGGTGTTATCTTGGCATGATATACCTCTATTTTAAGTTGATTTGTCAGCCTATTGAATGCATCATACACTTGCCTTGCAATCCTCTCATTTGCCTAAACATGTATCATGCATTTCGACCATCATGCTTGCACGTTTTAACTTAACTTTGAGAAGTTTTTAGCCTTGTGTCACCATGCTTAAGCTCTGTTTGGGTTTGTCTTGGTCATGCTTGCCATGTTTTGTATAGCCACCATGCATTCTAACTTGTTAGCTTTGGGTGTGTGAGTCATTAGCATGCTTTACTTAGGCCATTTCAGTGATTTGGTATCACTTGTCATGTTATTTCAGTCCATGTTTCATGCTTGTATGCTTGCATTCGCCATCCTTTCAATGCTTTGAAGAGTTGGTGTCTTATGCTCCATGTTTGGGTCATTGTGCATGTCTCCATGATTAGGTCTTTGGGATGCCATCTCATTGGGTTTCGGGGCTTATTTTGACATATTATAACTCTTTTTCATTGCATAATCCATCCCATGAGTGGTTATGATAGATGTAGTGTAATGCTCCCTTTGTAGCCTTGCATGCCCCTTGTTTGTGCCCATCTTTTTAGCATGTTTTGGCCTTATCACATGCATGTTCTAGCCTTGTTTTAGCTTGCCCTAGGACCTTTTTAAGTCCCTTGTCCCTTTGGGGCTTGGTTGATATAGGCATGGTGTAAGCCCTTGACTAGCTTTGAGCATTGGGTCTATTGGCATGCTATGCTTCACTTGTGCATATGATTTGGCATCATTCCTCATATGATTTGAGTTCATGGCATTGTCACATTATCATGTTCATCCCTTCTCGCTCATGCTTGAGAGTTGTATCCTTATGCCTAGGTGGTAGGCCATTACATTTGTATGCTTATTGTGCATCTCATTCCATCATTCCTTGGCGCTATTGGCCACTGATTTTGGACATGACTGAGGTCTGTCCATCTTTAGTTTAAGTCCATTCATCATGTTGTTCAATGTTGCATGCTTGTCTACCTTTGCATGCCATACATGTTTATACATCTAGGTTGCGTCTTGTATGTTTGTTAGTTTGCATCTTGTCACATGTTAGCTTATTTTGCATTAGATTTGGCATGCTTGCTACCTTAACCTCGTGTGTATGTTCGAGTCATATTGCATTTGGTATGTTTATGTCGCATTGCATTAGTTGCATGTTTTGCATTGTATATAGCATACATGCATTGCATTTTGTTTGGTTTAGGGTGTCAAACCAAACACGAGGGCCGAGGGACGTTTCGTACTTGAAGTGATGAAATGTGTCTCAACCCTCGGTCGCCGACGCTCTTGATCAAGCATGATAGAGTTCTAGGCATTCATATGTTTTGTTGCATTCATTCCACATTAATTTGCACACTTGGCACCTTTGGCTATCGTGCATTGAAATGCGTGACTGGTGGTTCGAGGGTCGAGGGCCATACTTCCTTGAGTTTATAGCATGATAGGGAGGATGGTTGTGCATAGATTATCTTTTAAATGCCTTGCCATGCACTGTCTGTCCTCTACTGCAGCAAAAACAGGATTTTGCAAGAAGAGATGGTCGATCAGCAATCTTCAGTGCCGACCGGATATTCATTTTTGGCCGAGAGCCTTACAAAGGGTTGATAACCATTTTCCAATGGCCGGTGGTCCTATCTCTTGGCCGGTGGCATCACACAATTGTAGACGTCCCCGAACGTCCCGGGAGGGAATCCCGTTTTGTTCATTGGGCTCACTACAGTTCAGGACTCAATGTCATGGTCCTGTATCTAATCTCACAAAGTGCAATGCAAGACCGATGAATCATCAAAGAGTCCAAATCCGACAAATCGTTTTGAAAAACATATTTTAGAAAGAAGTGCCAAACATGGACTGCTTTGCCAAATACAGAGTCGCCACCTAAATATTTATTTTGGAGGAATTTAGGAAACCTTGACTCGTGCTTAAGGCCACATGTCCGTCATCACCAAAGTTGCCTCAGCTCGGGAACTTGGGTACGATTGGGGAAGGTCACTTCGTGAGCACCTCCACTTGCCCGATCAAAGATCGGCCTCTACTAACCATGATATCAAGTTTTGAAAACATTATGTGCTCTTATTCCGGTTATTAGCCTAGATTTACTACGTGATGTGCACATCATACAAATATAGACCGGATCGCCTGAATTGGAACAAAACATCTCATGTTTGTTTTTTAAAGCGGTTTGCTACTCGTAAGTAGGCTAAAATGCGAATTTGCCACCCTCAGGTGGGCTTAGAAAACAAGATGATTTGCCACTCTCAAGTGGGCTTAAAACTCATAGTCAATGTATTATTCCAATTCAGATAATCCAACCTTCACCCACAGGCATTCAGGCAGGTATATCACATAAGCAGTTAGCCTCATGGTAAACATGCTATCATGGCAGTCACTCACACGCATGCAAGGATGTTAAAGCATAAACACTTACCGAGTACTCCAAGCCAAAACAGAAGCTATGTTAGAAATCAATGCATGATCCTAACTATACAGAAATGCCTAATGCCTAATGCAACACATGCAAAAATGCAACTATAATAGGCTCGACTATTCTAAGAATGGCATATGAGATGCTACAGCTAACACGTATTCAACTCGGAATTGAAATACAATGCAGTTAGTATGATGCGCCGAGCCCGGTGCATGCAAGACAGATGAATGGATGCAAAAATGCGAGCATAAGTATGCTAATTAAAACATGCCCTAAACTAACCATCATAAGTTGATAAATAAAAGGGAGAAAGACGTGGGGTTGGAAGACATACATCACACACACGCACACTTATTACAACATTGCCCTTTCGTAGAGGGTCCGAATAAATAATACAGTCCGAATAAATAATTACAGTCTGAATAAATAATTAAATATTACAAAACCCTAATTAATTAACAAATTAACTAGGAAAGCGAATAAACTAGCATGCAAGCTATAAAATGGACTGTCTCAGCTCTTGTTCCGAATGATGAAAGATGCATGCGTGCTCGGGTCGCTTTGTCGGAAAATTTCTCGCGATGCCCCGATTTGCCTCTGTTTGCAATTAATCCCAGAATGCTGTGCAAAGCTCTAGAAGGCTGCTGATTTCTGGTTTGCTGCAACAGAGAGCAAGAAAAGGGCATGGCAAAGTATTTTCACATATGTATGCACACCTTGATCCTCGTGCCACCAATCACGCATCTCGATGCATGATGGCCGATGAGTCGAATTGCATGACTCGATGTGAAATGAATGCACATGACAACACAACAAGGCCTAGACTCCATCATGGGTAATCCGGAGTGTCGTCGATCGGGAATTGAGGCATCGCTCTGAAAGCGCACGAACGTCCCTCGTTTCCCGTGTTTGGGCTAACTTTTATCCCAAACACAATGCAGTGAGATGGTATACACGATGCGACTAACATGCAACCTAGCATACACAATGCTATGGACTAAAATGGCATACACAATGCACATGACACAACATGGCATGCACAATGCACTAACATGCAACCTAGCATACGCAATGCTATGGACTAAAATGGCATACACAATGCAAGATGGACTTACACCAATATGAGTGGACCTCAGCCGCACTCAAATCAGTGGCCATGTGATGATAATGAGACAACCGAAATAATGCAAGCATGCACGAATGCAATGGACCGATCCTAAGGCACAACATGCAACTCTAACTAAGCATGGCAAAGGATGAAATATGGCATACAAGCATACATTTTCCAGCTCTGAAACATGATGTAAAATGGTCCCGAATCATGCAAATATGTTACCCAATGCATGCTAGATGGCCCGAATACCGAAACTAGTGAAGTGCGTTACACTAGAGGTACACAAGGCAACGCACGAATGGAAAAACCAACCCCAAACAGACCCTAGGCAGGTCTGAAACAGTGGGAAAATGGCCCAAATGATGGTTCAAAGTGCATGGAAATGAAGCTCATTCAATGGTTCGAAAACAAGGTATTCATGCACAACTCTCAAGCACACTTAAAGAGGAGAAAACATGAGGATATTGCATTCACATAGGCTCTAAAATATGATGCAAAATGATCCCAAAGCATGAAAACACCTCAGTATATGCATGTAATAGACCTCAAATCTCAAAGCTAGGCAAGTGTATTGAACTACAAGCATGCAAAACAAGCATCATTCAACCATGAGACCCAAAAATAGAGCTAGGGCAGTCCAAAATATGCACAAAATCAGTTTAAGGCAAGGCCAAAAGGTGCTAAAATCAAGGGTCAACAAAGCATGCAAAATAAACTAGTGAACCATGATTTGCACTACAACTACATCAAGCACATGAGAGCTCACCAAACCAGCCAAAAACAGAAGTATGCCATGCCAAATAATGCCCAAAAACCCATGGAAACTCAGTCAACACATGTTAGAATGAGGTGCTCATTTGAGAGGCCAATAAGAGGGGTTGTTCTACACATATATGACAGACACACAAAATGGCAAAACCTCCCCTGGAAAGAGGTTATAAGGGCCCTAAAACTCATCAAAAATGGCCTGAAATGAAGCTAGGAAGCATGCAAGTAAAAGCCCCTTTGAAAGGCCTTGAATAGGATTGCTCTACACATGCATAATAGACATTCAAAATGGCCAAAAGGGCTCTGGACAGAGCTTATGCAGGTCATAAAACTCACAAATAATGGCCTGAAACATGGCTTCAAAACATGCAAAAAGGGGCTCCTTTGTAAGGCCAAGAAAGCTAGTAAAGAGAACAAGGGGTGAGAGGGTCACCCCTCTCTAATTTTGAGGCTCAAAAACACATATTAGCCACTAAAAATCCATTGGATTTCAGTGGCTAAAAGGCCAAACCAAGGCCAACACAAATGCTCTTATGCATAGCTCAAAACACGAGGAAATGAAGCATGCAAGGGGATAGATGACTCCCAACAGAAAAATGACCTTAATCAAACTTGAAGAGGAGCTCAAAACAAGACTTTTTTCAGTTTATGACAAAGCTCGAAAATGCTTTCAAATAAGGCTAAAGAATGAAGCAAAACAATGCTACAAAGAGGGAAATGGTGACTTACCCTTGTAACACAGTAATGCAGCAAGCTCTGGACCAAGAAAGTGAGCTCTCAACCTCTGAAAAACAGCTCCAAGGTACTTAGGATGGTAGTAGAGGTGTTGTGCTTGGAGGTGTAGTGTAAATGGCCAAGAATTGCTCACTTTTTAAGACTCAAAGTGTATGGATATAGAGAGATATAAGTGTATGCCTTCACCAAAGTTTTCAACCCTAGCAATGGAAGAGGAGGCCTTCCTTTATAGAGAAGAGAGGCCAAAGCTTCTCAAAGAAGCTTAAAACCAAGCTTAAACATCCTACATACACGTATATGGAGGATGCATTCTGAGGCTTCCAGTTGGCACAGCTGGCTTCAGCTCAATGAGACAAAAAAGCAAGAAGCTGGCCGACCAGGTTAAGGTGGTCGGCCGACTACTCCCCCTGGTCGGCTGACCAGGGGTCAAAAGGGTCAAGCTCAAAAAGTGGTCGGCCATCCCAGATTGGTGGCCTCCCAGATGAATGCAACACAATGGTGGTATAGAAGACCTGAAATTGTGGCCCAAAAGTAAGGGAGACTAGCTCTCTGTTAAGAAAAATTGGCCAATCGGGGAAAGGTGGTCTCCAAGAAGAAAAGGTGGTCTCCCACCCTACTACCACCTTCCTAACAATGAAACTAGGGTCCATACCAAAAATGAATCCATACTGATGCAAAACGAGGGTTCGGAGGCCAAAACGCGCAGTCGGGGGCCCCGAAAACTGACTATTAGGCACCGGAGGTGGCGTATGACCACAAAGGTGGTCTTCCGGGCCACAGTGTCCCTCTAGAGAGAAGAAACAAGGTGTGTGCCAAAAACCAGAGCAAACGGAGATAGTTAAGTGGTCCCGAACTGAGGCACACAGCCGACGGCTCTGAAAATCAGAAACTGATCTCCAAACGGGAAAAATGGCCTACGACCACGAAACGTAGCCTACGGCCACTGAGAGATGGTCTATGAGACCTCTCTCTCCCTTCAAAAAGAGAAAACAAAGAAAACAAGACATGGTTTGTAAACCGAGGCAAAACACAAAAGAGTCCCGAAGTCCGGAAGCAAGGCTCTTAGCCGAAACTCCACAACCTCAGAACGAGCATAATATGCATCATCACCGAGTGCTCAGTTGGTGACGTCAGAGTCTTAAGGTCGGTCAAAAATGGGGTGTCTACACCTCCAAGGGTCCGTCGATGTTTTTTGATGCCACACTCACAAATGGTTGCGCAGTGTCTGCCACACGCTTTGTGTAATCCACGACCCACTGTTTCTGTGTTACATAACATGACCCAATCAGCCACATCAAACACACTCTATTACTATATATGTAACACACGCACATCCCACAAAAACATGTAATTCAGATACAATTGTACTTACCACTTTCACCGCCTTAGCAAAATGATCATCCCTACTGCCTCTACGTGATTTGATTGAATCATAGTGTGTCCATGTCCCAGAGTTTGAATCATACACCATGGTCGTCCAATGATTCGCATGGTATATGGGGTAGTGGACATATTTGAACCTAGAGGCAGCTATCACGTGTACGTTAAGGTAACAGTTTTTGGACGTTACGCTTAGGTTACTCATCATGTCCTACAAATATCGGCAAACCAACCAAAAACCACACCTTTATTGCCCCATTATCAAAAATAAATCAAACAAATTAAAGAACAATGAAATGCTACTCATAATAACATGTACGCACCAAACACATCCTGTTGTGGAAGTAAGATTTGCTGAAATTAACAGTATTAGAAGCCGACACGTTTTGTGCACTTTTTAGAATTTCAGCATATGTGTCAATAATCTAACAACACAAATTACACACATTTCCAAGTATATTAGTCTTACACGATGATATGCATATGCAACAACGTTACGTATCCCATAACCATGGTGGGACTGATGATATTGCGCTACCAACACTAATACAACAGACTTACATTCTCGGCGATCGCACCTCCTTGTACAAGCGCCTGGATGTCTTTGAAATTAACATGCACACCATGATCTGGTGCACTCCATATCACAGCTCTACACCAAATTACAATCACATAAGTACAACTGAAATGGTATAAACAATTTCACAAAAACCACAACAACAATATTGTCAAACGTATATGTTACCCGTCCCCTTCAAAGGTGTACACCACCTCTAACAATTTCTGTTCATCTTCAGCCAACATTTTCCAAACTGCATACCGATTTTTCATTCCAAATCCTGTCCATGTTTTCCCCCCTCCCTCGTCGCCTTCAACGTTAATTACAGCCTCATTTATGTTTGTCTTGATGTTGCCCTCATTTTTTGACTGTTTGGAGCGCTTTACCAACTCAGGATTCTCGTAATCGTCTAACCTCCACTCCCGCCTAGCTTTACTCTTCACACGTCGTACCAATGATTTGATATTTGGGGTCTTAATATTCACAAAGTCTACTACCCTGTCTACCACATCGCTGCCTGGTGATCCAAAAGGTGTTTAATGTTTGTATTGTTTGCTGCTAGGGCTGCGTTACTTGTGGCCACTGAATGGCGTGAACCTTGTTCCTCTGTGGGACTAAATACACATTCCTGCAATGATGGAAACCGATCTGCAGCTTCACCCATTTTGGTTTCATTATGTTTTCCATAACAACAACTCGATTCACTGCGTCAACATCGTCATTACGTGGTTCGTTTACTGCACATCCATTAGCATCAACGCTGGTTGCGTATTTTGGTGGACCCTGCTTGCCAGTTCCATTATGGCATTATGGAATGGACTTACAACCACCACCTTGGTCTAATGATGTGCCCCGACTTGAAGCTGCGTTCCTAGCTGACTACGTTACTTCGTGCGCCTCGTACATGTCAACCTGGTCCTTCAACCGTGCTATTGTTGTTTTTAGCGTCCTTCGAACTGATGACATAATTGAACCCCATACACAAATTTGCAGCTTGCGAACCAAGTGCGCATTCCATGCTCATAACCCTACCTTCTAGTTCACGCACACGTTTCGATTTTTATCTCAGTTCGTCATCCAGCTCTGCTATTCTTTTAAATGCTTCCCTCATTTTATCACTATCACTGACTGCTTATAGATCCTCATCCTCAGTTGGTTGAGTGGTTGACAAATCTAGCAAATTCGGAAATAATACTGGCCACCCTTCACCTCCAACAACCACGCCCAAATCATGCTTCGTAACACACTTGTTGCCTCTCTCATGGGTGTCTGCTTCGTCCATCCTTCCACCCTTCTCAACGTGCCCCCCTACAGGTGAGTTCGCTCGCCAACAGTCAAAACTAGGCTCAACAACATTAGAAACAACATCCCTATGTGACACACCAGCACGCACCGACACTGGTTCTACGTCTAACACTTTGCCTTCTGTCATCGTACATTTACTACTAACTAATGTCTTACCAATTTTGTACCGTTCAACAATTGCACCCTCCAGCTTATCGCACCTCACTTGTCAAACATCACACACAATTTTTACCCACTCCACCACGTATTTTCCAATAAAAACATTCAAATCATCCTACCATGTCATACCTAAAATTGTCCTCCACAAGTCAAGTCGACCCCTTTCATTTTTGTTGTCAAAGTTGCAATGTTCCATTTGTAGAACCATGGCAGCACATTGTGTCGTTCTGGTTCGATGAGGTTGGTGTGTTCACATAAAAAAAACTGCAGTACATTGTAAATACATTCATGAACACTATGTACTGCTAAACTAATTGAAACATGTCATTAACTGAAAAATTCATACTACTTCAAACATGTCACATTAACTTACAAGCAAAACATCAACACATCCGGTTACCCTTTTCGGCCGATCGTGGAACTCGTTCAGTGACGCAATTAAAGCGGTCCGTATTGTAGCCGTCCAATCATACAACTGTATCATACTTAGTTTGTTAATAACTCGAACAAACGCCCAGCCAATTGACTCTCCAGTTGTGGTAAAAATAGTTTCGCACATATATACAATGATAGTAGCTATGCGACGTCTTCTTCATCATTACGACTATTGCCCTATACTGTATCATCTAATAGCTCCTTAATTTTTTTGCACGATATCCTTCCCACAATGTCACAGCGATGCTAAATGAAATCGGACGGTGGCCTTGACCCATGAACCAAATCAAGCTAGTCCACGCCACATTAGATACCAAAAATTAGTCGGATATCGCTTCAACGAAATGGTACCCCTTTCCCCCCGATGTAAAATTTTTTGTCCTCATGATTGTATGTCTGCATTATACTAAATACCATCTCATCACATTTTTTATATGCATTCGGCGTCAGGTTGTGTTTGCGGATGGAATTAATCATTGGCCAGAACAATGTTCTTCGCAAGTGTCGTTCATGGGATTCTCTCAAGTTGATTTCCATCATGGTCTTGATAACCCCGTTGATATTAGAACGATACATCAAATGCGTAGTGTCAACTACCGGTTTCTTCATTACATGAACAATTTGTTTTTTCCTCTTGAATGGTAACTTGCCCTATCTTTTGACTACCATCGAGTCCGACGTGAAATCAGAACCCCCCATGTCACATGCCAAGCCACTACACTTCTTACTTGGCAACTGCCTCAGCGTCACACCTGCATAAATAACCAACACCATTTAGTACACAAACTAAACACAGTGTTGCACAACAGCTACATGTATTTTGCAATGTCACACTTCCACAACCAACAACAACAGCAACATAGTCACATTAACAATGTCCCCTAACACCATACACACATGTCCAATTCATATGAATCCTGAATATGTATTCAACTAATGCACGTTTAAAATACCCAACAACTATTTTCCCATTCCAAACCATTATGGGCCATGTACATGCCCTTAACGATACATATTACGCATCAACGATGCAACCCCACGAACGCTAACTACTACATTAAACAACAATGTTATTCAAATAAAATTTCCCAACACAGCTTTCAAAACATTTTCAAAACACGAATTTACATATGTTAATCATTCCCCATAACTTACCCAATATCGTACCCAATATCGTTTTAACACCAATCTTAACATTCCACAAACACAAACACACTATCAATTTTAAACAACAACAACAAACTCAAACACTAATCAATTGCCCACTCAAACATGGTAACATCATTCTCATTACACGGAAACCTCTCTTCCTTTCGACATTCAGTTCAAAAACAACAACATTACATCCCCATACTATTGTTATTACTATCAAACAAACAACTTTACAAATCAAAAAATGACAGTAACACATTACACGCCTCCATTCCTTACGGTCATTTTCAGACATTTCCACACATAACACCCACTTTCAATCCACAATAAACCGTAATGCAAACGTAGTCTGACGTACGTCAATTTCAATGATCCCTTTTCGCTTTAACCACAATGTGTTTACAATGAACGTCACTGCGACAACATTGGGGAACATTCAAATTAGGGTTCCCATAATTTAGGGTTACCTTGCCCCAAATATTTCTGCCATTTCCGCTTTCAAATTTAGGTTTCCTTTTTGAAGCCCCAAATATTTCCTTCAATTCAACCTCACCACCACCCAAGAAGGAAAGAGTAATGCGACACCATAGGGAAATGATGTCCTAGTTCCGTAATTTAACACAGTGTTAAATGACAAAGCTTGCCCATTAATGTTACCACTCTCGAACGCAATGTATATGTCCTCAATTTCCCTATAATGGGACCTTTCAGTCTACAAGAAAACTTTTAGAACTAAATAGTCTATAAGTTTATAATTTGAGATTTATTGGTGCATCACCCATAAAAAAAAAATTAATAAATCACACTCGAAAAATTTTCATCGTAAAATATTTTCTATTAAAATATTTTAAATTCTTCACCATAAAATATAAAATAATTTATATAATTAAAATTTCGTAACATGTGTTTTTTTCCTTCCACCATGACCATTACTACTCAATGTGTATATCAAATCTTATTATTTTCATAAACAGTAAATGTTAATAGGGTTTCTTTAATGTTCAAACTCTCAACTCAATTTTTTTTTTTAATTTTAATTTTTTTGATAATGAAAATACGATATGTCATTATGTGTTGCATTTTAATTAGTTCATAATTAAATTCATGGAGTTTTATATTAAACCCTTAAATTATGCTACCATCATTACCATTTCAAATTACTCCTTAATTTATGTTTACTATACAAAATTTACTTTCAAAATTGATTCCCTAAGATTGCATTAATGCATGATTTTGATAAATTCATACATATACATATAGAAAATAGTTAATTCTTTAACTTAAAATTTAAACATTATTGATTCTTTAACATGACATGGACTTCTCTCTAGTCCTTCATCAGATTGGAGAGGTGTTGTTGGGCCTTGTGGGCTCACTTTTGGGCCCCATTTTGATAATATGAATCATTCATATTTTTAGTATTCATCGAGTACATCATCCCTGTAAATCAAGTTGATCAGATAACGGTAACCTTGTATTTGTATCAATTTTGTATTAAAAAAAAATAGATTGTAAGAAAATAAACGATTTATACAAAATTGATCAAACATGTGATTTTCATATCTAGACTTGATTTTTTGCAGAATGATATACTTGACGAACCCTAAATTGTGAACAGTTCAGATCATCAAAACGCGACCCAAAACTTGGTCCATTGAATGTTTAATCCAATATTAGAACCCCCAAACTAACTCATACCGGTCACAAATCGATAAATTATAATATAAGTTATACATAATGTTTAAATTTATTATTATCAAATATTTTTACTAAGAATAAAGTTAAAATATGACGTAATTTAGGACGGCTCTATCTTAGATAAGTTTTTGATATATGAATATATGTAACTATTTATTTCATACCGTTAACATAAATATATAATTTTTTTTACTGAAGTTCAAATTTTTTTTAATAGATATGCTTAAAATATGTTCATATTATTTAAAAAATAAAAAAATACTTATAAATATTTATTTACCAATTTAATAAATAAATAAATAGGTCAAATGATTCTTGGTCATAGATCAAGACAATTTTTAATTGTGAAGGCCACGTTGGTAAAAATATACAAGTCATTTATGTGTTAACTCTGATAAAAATAAATAAAATTTAATTGATTATAAATCATTTTTACTACATATTTTAGATAAATTTTATATTACTATTTAATTTTAAAACTAATTTTTGATTATTTATTGATACTCGTGCATAGCACTGCTAAGGCCACTTTGCCGAGTCTTAACATAAAGTAAAAATAAAACTAATTAAGATTTTAAAAAGAAAAGTGATTTTTTTTTATTACGTAGTTTCAGAATACAAAAATTGCTAAAATTTATAGGTGTGGACTCACCTTTTTCCACGCCCTGCTTTTCGGAAAGGTTTGAAAAGAAGGTCTCACAGTTCGGACTCCCATGGTTCTGAATCTAGTCTCACAAGTGTAATGTGAAACTGATAAACACCAAAGAGTCCAATTCCGGCAAACCTTTTTGGAAAATCGATTTTGAATCAAATAATGCCAAAATTAGACTGTTTTGCCAGATACAGAGTCGTCACCTAAATATTTTATTTTTGGGAAAATTTAGGAAACCCTGACTCGTGCTAAAGGCCACGTGTCCGTCATCACCAAAGCTGCCTCGGCTCGAGAACTTAGGTACGAGAGGGGAAGGTCATGAATTGAGCACCCTCGCTCGCCTGATCAAAAATCGGCCTCTACTAATCATGGTATGATTTTTTATAAACATTAAATGTTCTTGTTCTGGTTATTAAACTAGCTTTACTATGTGATGTGCACAAGCAAGTATAGACTAGTTTGCTCAATTTGGAACAATTCAACTCATGTTTGTTTTTTTAAAATGGTTTGAATTTGCCACCTCAAGTGGACTTAAAGATGATATACCACTCAACAAAGTGGGCTTAAAACGCACATTTGTTGAATCGTTCCAATTCAAACAACAAGCCTTCATCCACAAGCATTCATGCAGTTTAGCAAGTAAGCACATAGCCTCATGGCAAGCGTGCTAATCATGGCTACATGGCAATCACACTCATGCAAGTATGCTAAAGCGTAAAACTCACCGAGTACTCCGAGCCAAAATAGAAACTAGTTAGAAAGATGCATGATCCTAACTATGTTAAGATGTCTAATGCAACGCTTGCAATAATGCAATTAATAGGCTCGGCTACTATGGCATATGAAGCAATTTGAACAACATGCGATAAAACACGTATTCAAAGAGGTATTTGAAATTGCATGTAGCGACCCTAATTTTCTTAAGTCATTATTTATTATTATTATGGTTATTATTATTTTATTTTATTTTTGGCTTTATTAATTGTGTGGTCACATGAGAATTTAATGTGTTATTTAATGAATTTAATGTCGTAATTAATTAATTTAATATGTTATTTAATTATATATAATTAATCTAAATATTTATATATTTATATTTGTTATATAAAAAAAAAAGAAGGGTTATATATGAATATTTATATATATTTAATCTTATATTTATATTTATATATATTATAATGTATTATATAATATAATATTATATAATGGTGTATTAGGTTAGAAAATAGATTAGTGAATCAAAGAAAAGTGAATCAGAGGCGCAGCGGAAACCGAGAGAGAAGAGAGAGACGGCACGGAAGAAGAGGAGAGGAGAAAAAAAAATTAGGGTTTTGTTTTGGTGGCTCCATTAATTCTCCAAATAATTCTTTGAGTTTCAAAATAATCTTGTGAGTATAAAACCCACTTCTCTTAATTTGTATTTAATTCATTGTTTTTATTTATTTATTTTTTATTTATTTGATTCTAATTTGATTTTGTATTTATATAAAGATTGATTGATTGATTGATTTTAATTATTTTGATTAGTGTTGTATATAAAATTTAGGGTTGTTAGATGATTAGTTGATTTTAATTACTTTAATTAGTTGGGTATGTAAAATTTAGGATTTTCAAATGATTGATTGATTTTAATTATTTTAATTAGTTGTGTAGCTAAAGTTTAGGGTTTTTAGATGATTGATTGGTTTTAATTACTTTGATTAGTTGTATAAGTAAGGCCTAGGGTTTTTAGATGATTGATTGATTTTAATTACTTTGATGAGTTGTATAGGTAAAGTTTAGGGTTTTTAGTTGATTGTTTGATTTTAATTATTTTGAGTAGTTCTGTACGTCAGATTTAGGGGTTTTATATAGATTTATTTTATGGTTGTAATCACCCTCATAATTATTTGAAACTAAAATTAATATGGTTGTTTGAAATTAAAATTAATTAAGAACTTATAGATAAATTCCTTATACTTCACCATGACTCCATGGATTGTTGTTTTATTTGAGTGATGGTGAGAAAGAATGTATAAAAAAAAAGTGAGGATTATGAGATTTATTTGAGTGCCTTAGGCTCGGCATTATTATGTTTATTCTCATGTGTGAGATGTTGTATATATATATATAATGTTGCCTCATTCTCATGAGTAGACGAGTGCTTTGATTTGCGTGTGTACGTATATGCTAACCATCCGGGGAGTGTGAGTCAAACTAGGGACGATATCCCCGTGCAAGTTTGGCTTCGGAGCGGTGTTAGGTATACGGGAGGCACATGGGATATATGTGTAGGCCGGAAGGGGAGGGCCGAAGTGGTGGAGTTAAGGTACAAAAATTGAATTATGAGTTTATTGATTTGTACATCTTGAAAAATAGTAATCGACCTCAATAAATTATGAAATTTGAGTAGAGGTATGTATACGTGATTTTGGACAACTTTTGTGTTGTACCTTTTTATTAAAAAGATAGATTATAACTTATAATCGGATGACCTTGGTTATTGTCGGTTTGATTCATTTTGGTAATGCAGATTTTATAGGCTGTTTTAACCCACGAAACGAGCTCATTTTTATTTGTTTTGCGAAAACTGAAGTAAAACATTATTCTGCACATTTTTCATGTTTTGAACTTTTTCGAAAAAAAACATCTTAGGGCAGTTTTTGTTCATTTTCAGTTTTAGATTTTTCGATTGAATTCCGTCTAGATTTTTAAATTAAGTTTTTCTCTTAACCTGTTCAGTTTCTGTTAAATTCATTCGCGTTGTCTTTTAGGAAATTTGATTCTGTACAACTTTCGTTCTTTGAGTTTTGGTCAATTCAAATTATTTAAACAGGAAACAGTGTATTTTTATACGTATTCAGCAAGTTACTTATGATTAATTTATACTAACATTATTATTTTTGCAGGATTGTGGGTCTTACTAACTTTTTATGCAGGACTAACCCACCATAGTTCTATTTCTATTTTGTTTATGTTATAATAAATTTATATTTCGTTGTGTACGGACAAGAAACTAAATGCCACCGTATCTCGGGAAACTACCCATTCGTCTCGATGCGGTTGGAACTACTTGTCTTGTCTCGTGATAAGTATTTAATGTATTTTTTTTTTTTTGTGTGTGTCTGGTGGACACGTGGGGGTTAAATCTTGTACTCATACCAGTATATATATATACTGACCCGTTTTGTCTCTTGGCAACTCGGGTGCGTTCTGTTTGAGCGCAGCCGAGCTTCCTTTGCAGGATTAGTAGAGGCTTTGGTGATGGCAAGAAATAATTGTGATCGTAGGACATGTCGTTCAGAGTTCTTTTATTTTTCTTGAGCTTAGGGTTGATAGTTATTTATGTATTTATTATTTTTATTTTTTTTAATGACTTTAGTATTGGAATAATTTGGCATGGTTTGGAACCGTACTTTATTTAAATTATTTTGACTAGTTGTTGCTACTTTAATGTTGAGGTATTTGTTAGTTATGAATTTATGGTGGATGGTTTGGTTTGCGTTTAGTTTTTTTTTGTTTCACCCCTAAGATTTGGATGATAGAATATTAATTGGGGTTTAGTCCTAATTTAATATTTAACTGTCCAAATTTTGGGGCGTGACAATTTGGTATCAGAGCTCTAGGTTACCCTAGACTTGTGAGAGTTTAGGTGATCCTCGGATTGTGGAAACATGGGTTAGCTAGTTTAGTTTGGTGGTTGATTTTATTCTAAGAAGTTATGAACAAATTCTTTTTGTGTGTTTAACTTGAAGGTGATGGCTGGAAGGTATAATTTAAGAAGTGCTGAGTCTAACGACACAGGGGAAGAAACAACTGCTAACGCGGCGGCAACGGCAGCAAGCAAGGCGGCCGCATTAGGGCTACTAAGCATCGCTACCAAGCAACCAATACGGTGCAGGTTAATGTGGGAAAGATGATGGCTCAATTACTTCAGGTTGTGCAGAACAATAATCAAAGTCAGCAGGGAGATCCATTTGCGAAGAGAAACAAAGATTTTGGTTCTTTGGGGGGTCAAAAATTCTCTGGAGATGGAGGACCCATTGCAGCTGACGCTTGGGTTCAGAAATGTGAGATGGTATTTGGTCGTATGCAGCTTACCGAGGTCCAAAAACAGGAGTTAGCGACACATCAGCTTGAGGGAGCAGCGCTATTTTAGTGGAACTCGTGGAAGGAGGGTCTAGACGTGACGACTTTGACTTGGGCAGATTTCAAGACTCGTTTTGATCGGAAGTTTGTTCCTGCTGCTATTCAATCTCAACTGAGTGATGAATTTTCGAAATTGACTCAAGAGGGTAGAACAGTGATCGAGTATGTCACCAAGTTTAATGAGTTGTCTCGTTATGCCCCTTACTTGATTGACACGCAGGAGAAGAAGAATAAGAAGTTTATTAAGGGATTGAATCATTACCTGTCTAAGTCCCTTATTCCCTTTGATGCTGAACCGTTTGATAGAGTTCTTGACTTGGCACTGAAGTATGAGGAAAAAGAGAAGCAGTTTAAAGAAAGGAAGGCCAAGGTCGGAGAGACTTCTAGAAGGAGTCACTTCCAGCAGCGGGATGGGAACAGATACCGACCCTATGATCAAAGACATAGGGGTCAGCAGTTTCAGAGGCCACAACAACAGGGTAGTCAGGGAAATTTCAGACCTCAGGGTAATTTCTGGCCTCAGGGCAATTTCCAGCCCCAGGGACACTATTATCAGAGACAGGGTGGTCCGCGCCCCCAGGGTTATCAAGGACAGCGGCAACAAGTGCCACAGTTGGGTTATCGTCCTCCCGTACCTCAGTTGAAGGGACCCCCACCTATCGAGACCGAGAGCACCTTAAGCGATCAATAGGAAGTGTTTTGGGTGTCGCATTAGGACATGTAATCAAGAATTGCCCTCGAGACAAAGCGACAGGTCGGCGACTCAGCCAAGAGCATTTGCAGTTATGCCAGGAACTGACAAAGTGCAAGGTACTTTTAATCTCTTTCAAGAACCCATTAGAGTTCTTTTTGATACGGGTGCCTCTCATTCTTTTATATCTAGACAGTTTGTAGAGAGAGAACATATTGTAACTACCTCCTTGTCTAGACCTATTCGTGTTAAGACCCCTTTAGGAGGGGCAGTTACTCTTTATGAGATGTGTAAAGATTTTGAGATTGATTTTGCGGGTAGAGTCTTGCATGCAGACCTAATTGTGTTAGGGTTTGAAGGGTTCACAATTATTTTGGGTATGGATTGGCTGCGAAAATACTTTGTAACTCTAGATTGTGCTGGAAGGACTATAAATATAGATATTCTTGGTATGCCACGGCTTACCCACACTTCTAGCAATGGAGAAGAGTTGGTGATGACGAGTTTTCTATGCTCGGTAGAAATTCCTAAGCAGGATATTAGTGAGGTAGATGTGGTGTGTGAGTTTGAAGATGTATTTTAGGAGATACCTGGACCTCCTCCTCGACGGGTAGTAGAATTTCGCATTGATCTAGTGCCAGGAACTACACCAATTTCTAAGGCGGCATACAGAATGGCGCCTAAAGAGCTTGTGGAGATGAAGAAGCAGCTAGAAGAGATGCTTCAGAAAGGGTTCATTCGTTCAAGTAACTCCCCGTGGGGAGCACCTGCGATCTTTGTCTCCAAGAAAGATGGCACTCTCCGTATGTGCATAGATTACAGAGAGCTGAACAAGGTGACTATCAAGAACAAGTATCCACTACCTAGAATTAATGATTTGTTTGATCAGTTGAAGGGGGCAGCCATTTTCTCTCAGTTTGATCTCAGAACGGGTTACCATCAGATGGGTGCATTAGAGGAAAGTATACCACTTATTGCATTTTAGGACCCGGTATGGGTTGTACGAATTTTCTGTAATGCCTTTTGGTTTGACTAATGCTCCTGCCTATTTCATGGACTTGATGAACAGAATTTTTCAACCGTATCTAGATAAGTTTGTGATTATCTTTATAGATGATATCCTGGTGTATTCTAAGAATGAGGAGGAACATAGAGAACACTTGAAAGTCGTGTTGCAAACTTTGAGGGAGCAACAGTTATACGCTAAGTTCAGTAAGTGTCACTTTTGGGAGAAAGAAGTTCGATTTTTGGGACATGTTGTGTCCAATCAAGGGATAGCGGTAGATCCTGAAAAGGTTGTTGCGGTCAAAGAATGGAAGCAGCCCACGAACCCTACAGAGGTGAGAAGTTTTTTAGGACTAGCCGGTTATTACAGAAGATTTATAGAGAAGTTTTCCACTATTGCAGCACCCATGACCAAGTTGACCCGCAAGAATGTGAAGTTCATATGGACAGATGATTGTGAAAAAGCTTTCCAGGAGTTAAAACAGCGGTTGACTACAGCACCGGTGTTAACTATACCGGTACAAGGGGAAAAGTTAGTAGTGTTCACTGATGTGAGTGGAACTGGGTTGGGATGTGTATTGATGCAACATCAGAAGGTTGTATCTTATGCTTCTCGACAGCTAAAACCTCATGAGAGACGATACCCTACTCATGACTTAGAGTTGGCAGCGGTTGTTTTTGCGTTGAAAGTGTGGCGACACTACTTGTTTGGGGAGCACTTTGAGTTGTACACAGATCACAAGAGCCTCAAATATCTCTTTTCTCAAAAAGAGTTGAACATGAGGCAACAGAGATGGGTTGAATTTATCAGTAGTTATGATTTCGAGATCCTTTACCACCCAGGGAAAAGAAATATAGTCGCTGATGCACTTAGTCGACAACATGAGATTATGGCTTCTTTGATGATTCAAGAATGGAAGTCCTTGGAGTTAATTTCGATGCATGATATTCAACCAATAGAGAGTGCTGAGAAGGCATACATTGGTAGTTTGACCGTGCAACCGACATTACTGGGTAAAGCTCGTCAGTTGCAGAATTTAGATGGATTTCTCGTTAGCAAGCTCGATGACCTTGTAGTGGATTTGATCGATGATTGTCCTACTGATTGGTCTGTGGACTCAAATGGGGGATTGCGATTCAAGGGCAGGTTGTGTGTACCTAATATTGTTGAATTGAGGAAAGAGATTATGGATGATGCCCATAGGTCCCGATATACTATTCACCCTGGTGGGACTAAGATGTATCATGACCTGAAGAGAACGTTTTGGTGGGAAGGTATGAAGAAGGACGTAGAAGAGTATGTTTCTCGATGTTATGTGTGCCGACAGGTTAAGGCAGAACATCAACGACCGTTTGGACTATTGCAGCCTCTTGAGATCCCTACTTGGAAGTGGGAGTGCATCTCTATGGATTTCGTGGATGGATTGCCGCGGTCTAAGCGAGGCAATGAATCTATTTGGGTGATAGTGGATCGACTCACAAAGTCTGCTCATTTTATTCCTATCAGTGTTCACCGAACTGCGACTAAACTAGCTAGGCTATATATTCAGGAGGTGGTGCGACTTCATGGCGCACCCGTTTCTATAGTTTCGGATCATGATCCATTGTTTGTGGCAGAGTTTTGAGAGAGTTTTCAGCATGCTTTGGGTACTAGGTTAGACTTAAGCACTGCTTATCATCCCCAAACAGATGGGCAAACTGAGCGGGTAAATCAGATCTTGGAGGATATGTTGAGAGCTTGTGTCCTCGATCTTGGTGGTAGTTGGAAAGAACACTTGCCATTGGTGGAGTTTGCTTATAATAATAGCTATCACTCCAGTATCAGGATGGCACTTTTTGAGGCTTTGTATGGGAAGCCATGTCGATCACCTGCTTGTTGGATGGAGGTAGGAAATGCGCCGTTGTTAGGGCCAGAGTTGGTGAGGGAGACTATGGAGAAGGTAAATATTATTCGAACGATTAAGACCGCAGTAGTCGTCAGAAGAGTTACGCTGATAGAAAACGTAAGGGGGTTGAGTTGAATGTTGGAGATTTCGTGTTTTTGAAGGTCTCGCCGATGAAGGGTATTATGCGGTTTGGAAAGAAGGGAAAGTTGGCACCTAGATTTGTGGGACCATATGAAATCACTGAGAGGATTGGTAATGTGGCTTACAAATTAGCTCTACCACCTGCTTTAGCTTTGATTCACAATGTGTTCCTTGTATCTTTATTGCGGAAGTGTGTGCAAGACTCTTCCCAAGTAGTATCACCAGAGGTGTTGGAGATTGGTATGATCTAACGTATGTGGTGCGACCGGTAACTATTCTAGATCGGGATGTAAAGCAGTTACGGCGCAAGAAAGTGAATTTGGTGAAGGTGCAATGGAGTGAAGATGAGAACGACATTACCTGGGAGTTAGAAGAAAAAGTTCGGCGTATGCACCCTGAACTTTTTGCTTAGTACCCTCTCCTATCGAATCTCGGGACGAGATTCTTTTGAGGTGTGTATATTGTAGCGACCCTAATTTTCTTAAGTCATTATTTATTATTATTATGGTTGTTATTATTTTATTTTATTTTTAGCTTTATTAATTGTGTGGTCACATGAGAATTTAATGTGTTATTTAATGAATTTAATGTCGTAATTAATTAATTTAATATGTTATTTAATTATATATAATTAATCTAAATATTTATATATTTATATTTGTTATATAAAATAAAAAAAAAGAAGGGTTATATATGAATATTTATATATATTTAATCTTATATTTATATTTATATATATTATAATGTATTATATAATATAATATTATATAATGGTGTATTAGGTTAGAAAATAGATTAGTGAATCAAAGAAAAGTGAATTGGAGGCGCAGCGGAAACCGAGAGAGAAGAGAGAGACGGCACGGAAGAAGAGGAGAGGAGAAAAAAAAATTAGGGTTTTATTTTGGTGGCTCCATTAATTCTCCAAATAATTCTTTGAGTTTCAAAATAATCTTGTGAGTACAAAACCCACTTCCCTTAATTTGTATTTAATTCATTGTTTTTATTTATTTGATTCTAGTTTGATTTTGTATTTATATAAAGATTGATTGATTGATTGATTTTAATTATTTTGATTAGTTGTATATAAAATTTAGGGTTGTTAGATGATTAGTTGATTTTAATTACTTTAATTAGTTGGGTATGTAAAATTTAGGATTTTCAGATGATTGATTGATTTTAATTATTTTAATTAGTTGTGTAGCTAAAGTTTGGGTTTTTAGATGATTGATTGGTTTTAATTATTTTGATTAGTCGTATAGGTAAGGCCTAGGGTTTTTAGATGATTGATTGATTTTAATTACTTTGATGAGTTGTATAGGTAAAGTTTAGGGTTTTTAGTTGATTGTTTGATTTTAATTATTTTGAGTAGTTGTGTACGTCAGATTTAGGGGTTTTATATAGATTTATTTTATGGTTGTAATCACCCTCATAATTATTTGAAACTAAAATTAATATGGTTGTTTGAAATTAAAATTAATTAAGAACCTATAGATAAATTCCTTATACTCCACCATGACTCCATGGATTGTTGTTTTATTTGAGTGATGGTGAGAAAGAGTGTATAAAAAAAAAGTGAGGATTATGAGATTTATTTGAATGCCTTAAGCTCGGCATTGTTATGTTTATTCTCATGTGTGAGATGTTGTATATATATATAATGTTGCCTCGTTCTCATGAGTAGACGAGTGCTTTGATTTGCGCGTGTACGTATATGCTAACCATCCGGGGAGTGTGAGTCAAACTAGGGACGATATCCCCGTGCAAGTTTGGCTTCGGAGTGGTGTTAGGTATACGAGAGGCACATGGGATATATGTGTAGGCCGGAAGGGGAGGGCCGAAGTGGTGGAGTTAAGGTACAAAAATTGAATTATGAGTTTATTGATTTGTACATCTTGAAAAATAGTAATCGACCTCAATAAATTATGAAATTTGAGTAGAGGTATGTATACGTGATTTTGGACAACTTTTGTGTTGTACCTTTTTATTAAAAAGATAGATTATAACTTATAATCGGATGACCTTGGTTATTGTCGGTTTGATTCACTTTGGTAATGCAGATTTTATAGGTTGTTTTAACCCACGAAACGAGCTCATTTTTATTGGTTTCGCATAAACTGAAGTAAAACATTATTCTGCACATTTTTCATGTTTTGAACTTTTTCGAAAAAAAACATCTTAGGGCAGTTTTTGTTCATTTTCAGTTTCAGATTTTTCGATTGAATTCCGTCTAGATTTTTAAATCAAATTTTTCTCTTAACCTGTTCAGTTTCTGTTAAATTCGTTTGCGCTGTCTCTTAGGAAATTTGATTGTGTACAACTTTCGTTCTTTGAGTTTTGGTCAATTCAAATTATTTAAACAGGAAACAGTGCATTTTTATACGTATTCAGCAAGTTACTTATGATTAATTTATACTAACATTATTATTTTTGCAAGATGGTGGGTCTTACTAACTTTTTATGCAGGACTAACCCACCATAGTTCTATTTCTATTTTGTTTATGTTATAATAAATTTATATTTCGTTGTGTACGGACAAGAAACTAAATGCCACCGTATCTCGGGAAACTACCCATTCGTCTCGATGCGGTTGGAACTACTTGTCTTGTCCCGTGATAAGTATTTAATGTATTTTTTTTTTTTGTGTGTGTCTGGTGGACACGTGGGGGTTAAATCTTGTACTCATACCAGTATATATATATACTGACCCGTTTTGTCTCTTGGCAACTCGGGTGCGTTCGCTTGAGCGTAGAAAGCTTCCTTTGCAGGATTAGTAGAGGCTTTGGTGATGGCAAGAAATAATTGTGATCGTAGGACATGTCGTTCGGAGTTCTTTTATTTTTCTTGAGCTTAGGGTTGATAGTTATTTATGTATTTATTATTATTATTTTTATTATTATTATCTTTGTAAGTGTTAATGGCCCAACATGTGAGCATGTTTTTCTACCATCTCATGGCTTGATCTCAGCATATTTTTATGACTTTTTTGACCTTGTTTAGCTTTGTTTTTGGCTGGTTGGGTCATTTGTTGCTTGCTTCTTACACTTGTAGTGTAATCATGCTTACTAGTCTAGCATGCCTAATGAGTTAGTCTATTATTCTAGCTTGTGTTAGCTTGACTCCAGCATATTTTTGCTACTAATTTACCATGCTTTAACTCTATTTTGAGTGGTCTTGGTCGTATGAGCCATGTCTTGTATAGCTATAGTGTAAATGCCTTCACTAGCTTTGCATTTTAAGGCCTCTAACATGCCTTGCATGTGATGTTTGCATGATATAGCATCATTTTAAATGTGATTCCAGTGCATATACCTCTATCACACTGTCACTTAGTTCACTCTTTCATTGCTTTTGAGAGTTGTGCTTTTGAGTCTTACTTGTAGCCTAACATGTGAACATGTTTTTCTTGCTTTCTATGCCTTAATCTCAGCATATTTTGGTCACTATTTTGGCATGTTTAAGCTTTTTCTAGAGCTGGTTTGGTCATTTAAGCTTAGTATTGCATGCCTCTAGTGTAAAACTCTTCGCTAGTTTAATGCTTTTAGGCTCTTAACATGTTGTGCATGTGTTGCTTGCATGTTGTTGTATTATTTCTCATGCCATTTCAACACTGAAATATCTGCAACCTCCCTCATTTCTTCATTTTTAATTTGCTTTGAGGGTTGGTTGGCCTTAAGGTTGTGTTTAAGCTTGAGATAGAGCTTGTACCCAATGGCTTTAACTCTCTTTTGAGGGTTCCTCCTAGCCAAAGGCATGATCTCTCTCATGTCTTAAATCATCCTTTAGTTGACCCCTCTCTCATTAGAGGACTTTCACATTGGACTTAATCGGTTAAAAGATTAATCGATAATGTAAAATGTGTAAATAAAATTGAATCAAGTAAAACATGAACAAGATAAGCATTCATATTGCATTGCATGTGTTTGGATTGGACGTTAATCTAAACACAAGAAATGTGGGACATTTCATATTTAAAGTGATGAAACATGTCACATTTCTTGGTCGTCGTCACCCTTGATCATGCATGATAGGGTGGTGGCCCTTTGAGTCTTATGTGTGCATGCACTAAGCTTGTATAAGCTTGGTTCTTTGGCCATCATGCATTGAAAATGCTTGGTTGGTGGCTTGAGAGCCAAGTGCCATACTCCTTTGAGCTTGAGACATGATAAGGAGGGTGGCAGTACACACATTCCCTGAAAAATACATTGCTTTGCCTCTGTTGCTCTCCGTTGCAGCAAAGCCAGAAGCTTGGAAAAAACAATGGCCAAACCGGCCACTTGCACTAGCCAACCGGCCAGGTGAGATAGCCGACCAGGCACCTGCAGTAGCCGACCGGCCACCAGTTCAAAGGTTGTCCAATGTGTTCATGTGTTGGAGTAGAGGCAATCTGGAAGTTTATACAGTGTTTAGAGATCATAGCAAGTGCAAACAGAGGTAACCGATGGCAAGGCGATGGATTGTCGGGAAGAAGCCAACTGAGCATGCATATCTCCTTTGCCCGCGAGGCCACTTTATTGCTTTATTAGTTAGTTGTAGCTAATTAATACATGTGTTGTAATGAATTAGTTTAAATCTGTGTATTAATATTTTAGCTAGCTTAGAATAGTTAGTTGATTTATTTCAATTGTGTTGTAATAATTAATTAGCTAGAATAGTTAATTAATTGGTTTGTAATAATTAGCTTAGCTTAGTGTGGCTCAGCTTATTTATTCGGACCCTCCTTCGCAAGGGCGTAATGTTGTAATAAGCGTGCGTGTGTATGTGTGTATGTCTTCCAACCTCACGTCTTTCTCCCTTTTATTTAACCACTTTCGATGGTTAGATTAGGGCACATTTTGTTTAGCATACCTTATGCTTGCTTGTTTGTATCATTCATTTGTCTTGCATGTACCGGGTTTGGCGCATCATTCAAACTACATCGTATTTCAATACACCTATTTGAATACGTGTTCTAAAGCATGAATCAAATTGTTGCATTCATATGCCATCTTAAATAGCCGAGCCTATTTAGTTGCATTATTGCATGTGTTGCATTAAGCATCTCTTACATAGTTAGGATCATGCATTGTTTCTAACTAGTTTTCGGTTTTGGCTTAGAGTACACTTTAAGTTTTACGCGTTAGCATACTTGCATGAGTGTAAGTGTGGCCATGATAGCATGTTTGCCATAAGGCTATTTGCTTAAATGCTAAACTGCATGAATGCCTGTGGATGAAGGCTTTATTACTTGAATTGGAACAATTCATCAAATGTGAGTTTTAAGCCCATTTTGCGAAGTGGAAAAATTATGTTTCAAGCCCATCATGTTTGATGGCAAATCCATGCTTTAGCCCACTTGAGGGTGGCACTTTCAAACCATTTTCGAAAAATAAACATGAGTTATTTTGTTCCAATTCTTGCGATTTTAGTCTATACTTGTATGCTGTGCGCATCACATAGTAAGTTAGCTAATAACCGGAATAAGAATACATGTGTTTATAAAACAACATATCATGCTTAGTAGAGGCCGATCCTTTGATCGGGCGAGTGGGGGTGCTTATTTCAGGACCTTCCCCTCTCGTACCCAAGTTCCCGAACCGAGGCAACTTTGGTGATGACGGACACGTGGCCTTTGGCACAAGTTAGGGTTTCCTAAATTTTTCAAAAATAAAATATTTTGGTGGTGACTCTGTAATCTGGCAAAGTAGTCCAGTTTTGGCATTATTTGATTCAAAATCAATTTTCCAAAATGACTTGCCAGAATGGACTCTTTAGTGTTTATCAGTCTCACATTGCACTTTGTGAGATTAGATTCAAAACCGTGACAGAAGTCCGAACTATAGAAGACCAATTCGCGCCTTCTCCGAAAGGGGGGCGCTCGAAGAAAGTCAAGTCCACAAAGACAAAATGAATGGATGCAAGCATGTGATATGCTAATTAAAACATGTCCCTAATCTAACCATCGAAAGCAATTAAATAAAAGGGAGAAAGACGTGAGGTTGGAAGACATACACACACGCACGCACGGACACTTATTACAACATTATGCCCTCGCGAATGAGGGTCCAAATGAATAAGCTAACTAACTAGCTACGCTAATTAAGCTAACTAATTATTACAAATCGAAACTAATTAACTATTCTAATTAACTAATTATTACAAACTGAAATCAAACAACTAGTTAAACTAACTAATCATTTACAACTAATTAATTACAACACATGCTTGATCTAATGCTAATTAAACTAATTAGCTAATCTCGAAAAGTGAGGAATGCATGCATGCTTGATCCTTCACCCGAAAAGCCACCGTTTTGTTGCTGTAGCCTTTGTTTACACATATGATCATTGAAAATTCTATCAACTTCCAGAACACCTCTGCTTCACCTCAGGAACACACTGTACAAAAACCACTGATGGCTGGTGGGAGGGACAAGGGGCCGGTCGACTACCAATGGTGGTCGGTGTGCTACCATTGGTGGCCGGTCGGCCACTGTTAGTTCACACTTCCATGCTGCAACAGAGAGCAAAACAGTGTATTCTCATAAGTTGTCTGTACTGTTTACCCTCCTTATCGTCACACAAGCTCAAAGGAAAAAAAATCTTGGCCCTCAAACCATCAATCAAGCAATTTGCATGCATGATGGCTAAGGGACCAAGTTTGTACAAGTTCAATAAATGCACAAACAAGACCAAAATGACCACCACCCTATCATGCATGATCAAGGGCAATGGTAACCTAGGAAAATGACACATTTCATCACTTTGAGTATGAAATGTCCTATTTTCCTTGTGTTCAAATTAACGTCCGATTTGAACACATGCAATGCAACACAAAGAATGCTTATCTTGCACACTTATCCATTTTGTTTACTCATTTTAATTACCAAACCATTCATTAGTCCATTAGTCCATTGGTGAGTGTCTTCTAAAGTCAAAGAGAGCTCAAACCAAAGGTTGCTTTGGGCATGAAAGAGGCATTACACTGTTGGTAATGAACCCCCTAAGGGATTAAACCATTAGGTGTAGCACCTCTATTCCATACTTAGGCAAACAAGTGGTTTGAAACCACTTTCAAAGCGAAACCAAAAGTGAAGAAATGAGGGAGGTTACAGAGAATGATTAAGTGCTGGAAATGAGTACAAAAAGAATTAAAACATGCAACCAACTCTAACCAATGCTAGTTAAAGCCCTAAAACACTGAGCTAGTGAAGGAATTAACACTACAATCATACCATACAAGGCTCAAATGAAACAACCAACCCAAAACAGAGCTAAAACAGGTTATTTCAGAGACAAAAATGTGCTGGAATTAAGCTGAGTTAAGCTAGAAAAACATGCTAACATGTGAAGCTAACTAGGCATGCAAACAAGACATGAGGAGGGGAGGCTAACCCCTCCAATTTTGGACTTCAAAACAAGTTTTTGACCACTGAAAATACTCTGAAATTCAGTGGTTAAAAGGCCCCAAAAAAAAATGATTTGAAAGTGATGAATGAAAAGCACAAAAGCTGTACAAGCAAATAAGCAAGAAGGATGAACCACCCCTAACTAAAAAAAGGCTCAAACCACCACTTTTAAGACACAAAAACAGAGCTTATTATGGTTCAAAACCAAGCCAAAAACAATTGAAAAAGATGAGAAAACAAGTATACTAAACAAGTGAACAAAGCAAGTAAACTACCTTTTGAAGCAAAGAGCAACTCTAGGCACAAATCCAAGCTAAAACCACTTGCTAGAGCTCAAAACAAGTCTCAAGGATCCTCAGCTCAAAGAGAAGTAACTTTGATCAAGGTAGTGTATGTAAAAGTGTAGAGAAAACTAACTACAAAGTGCAAAATTGTAAGAGAGAGAGAGGGAAATCTAAAGAGAAAGAGAGAGAATTTTGATTCAAAATTGCTAACCTCCCCAAATGGGAGAGAAACCTCCCTATTTATAGAAAAACACTCCTTGAGTTTGGAAACATCCCACCATACACGTGTAGGGAGATGCAACTCATTGTGCTAACAGTTGACACAGCTGTCAACAAATATCTGGAAAAAGGCATTGGTGGCCGTCGGCCATCACTAGTGGCCGATCGGGCACACCTTTGGCCAACAACCACTATCCATGGCCGACAGCCTATGGTGGTGGCCAACAGGTCACCAAAAGCTCCAGGCAAGAAACAACAAGGTTTTGGTCTAAAACAAGTCACAAAACAGATAAGATTTCAAGGCTCAAAGGTAGGACACTCCACCGAGAACTTCAAGCACTCAAAACGAACACATGCAATCATAATCATCGAGTGCACAAGCGATGACCTCTGAATCTTGAGGATGGTAAAAAATGGAGTGTCTACAATAAGTTATTGACGCAAAACAAAATTAAAATGAAACTAACTAAGATTTTTAAAAAAAAAAAAAAAAAAAAGTAATGCAATTTTTTTTTTTTTTAGTAGTTTCAGAATACAAAAGTCGTTGAAATTTATAAGTTATTGACGCAAAACAAAATCAAGAAATAAAAAGGTGATCTCTTGATTTTTATTTTTATTTTTTTTTAATTAAGTAGCTTTAGAATACAAAAATTGTTAAAAATTATTAGTAGTAGACACAAAATAGAGTTAGAATTTGTATAATAAGATATCATAAATGCTTATTTATTAACCAGACAAAATTTAAATTTTAAAAAATTATAGTTGTCATTTAACTCTTATCTAATTTTTAACTTACTACACCTCAATTCTTAATTTTGAGGTTATTTTTTATTTTATTTTTCTTACAAATTTTAAAAAATTGTAGGTGACATTTCACTCTTATCCAATACTACATTCTTCTGTTCTTCTATTATTAGAGTTATATTAGATTTTTTTAAGGTTTATCTTATTTTATTTTTGAATTTTTAAATTTCAACTTTATTTTTTTTTTCAATCTTCATTTGATGCTTATTGAATTTTTCTCTACCTCATTTTTCTAAAATTTATTTAATTTTCTCTTTCTATATTCTTATAGTTCATCCTCAAATTTAAATTTGACTTTTTTATCTTTATCTTATATTTACAGAATCCACTCTCAGTCTTGATTTTTGGTTGAGTTTGTTATTTTTTGAAAATTTATCTAATTTTCTCTTTCTATATTCATCTTCAAATTTAAACTTAATTCCTTTAATCTTTATCTTATAATTATAAAATTTCAATCTTACTCTTCCTTTTCAATTGAGTTTATTCGATTGTGTGTATTTAAAAAAAAAATTAATTAGTCCTGCATATTTATATAAACATATATTATTTAAATACACATCTAAATTGATATCATGGTATTAGTTAATTTTTAATATGTTTAATATTATTTATCACATTTTGTTACTTGCCCGTGGATAGCACGGGTTTTATACTAGTTAGTATAATTATGTCAAAAGTATAGAATTGATTGTATTTTTTTAAACCCAAAAGAGATGTGTAATTTACCCATAAAAAAAGTGCTACAAAAAATATACAAACTAGAGAAATTTTACCTTGAAATCTACTCACTACTATAATAATAAATGTGGTTTATACATTATAAATTTTGAATAGTTTTTTTTAAGAAAAATGCTTCATTTATACAATTTTTTCCTCACAAACCCTGTGAATGATGTAGTAAGGTTGGCTGAAAAGTTTTGAGAGAAGAAAGAAGTGTAAGAGTGTTGATCATTAGTCTTTTTTCTTGCCACTCATTTAGGAGATTTGTGAGGGAAAATTTGTGTGAATATGACTTTTTTTTTTTTTAATATAGTATTATTGAAAATGCTATATAAAATACAGCAATATTAGGTATCATGAAAAGTCTTTCACGAAAATCATCATGAAAAATTTGTGACTTTTGGATTACATGTAGAATAAAACACCACACACTAATCAATGTAATCTGAGAGTTACAAATCTTTCATGATCATTTTTATGAAAATTTTTTCATGATTCCTAACATTTCTCTATAAAATATAACTATTAGCACGCATCATGTAATATCACGTCACGTTCTTACAATAATTTTTTTTATAAATATAGCTATCTATTGGAATGCATCAAAATATATTGCTGCGTAGGAACACTAAAATTGGATCTCAAAAAAGCTGTTTGTTTTTTTTTTTTTATCAGATGGGAAATCGTTATAGTTTCTCTAAGTAAAATTTCATTATTTTTTTTTTTCTATTTTTTCATTCACAAATCTGTTCGTAAATTCAGATCTAAACACAATATTAATTTGTTGCAAGTTACAGTGAGCTTTTCTAGATTTTTCCTTTCATGTATATGGTGAATTCTCGTTTACTTTCTTTTATTTACAACAGATTGCACAGGAAACTTTTGACAATAATTATCACTAAGAATTGCTTTTAATAGAGAGGGCGTAGCACAGCCATAATAAACTATTATTTGTTGTGTTAAACTATTAAAATATCGTCAATCATAATAAACTTTTCAAATGGATCGGACTTCTGTTATATTTAGGGGTTATTTAGGATAATTTAAATAAGTATATTTTTTGATTTTTTACGAAAAGATATAAATAGAGAGGTAATGTTACTCAAATAAGTACACTTATATCTATCTTGCCAAACAACCTCGAATTTGAAAGAATTATTCAAATTTGATTTGATAATTATAATTTATTCATTTTATCATATTTATCTTAAAATAAATTAATAAATAAATAATTCAAACTATTAAAATGGAAGATGAGTTTTACATGCTTAGATAATTTTCTCACATTCAAATTCAATATTGAAAGAGACTCAATCCTTTGCAGATAATTATCCAATAATGTTTCACTTTCTTCTTGATATTTACAACTGTCACACAAAAAAAATAATAATAATAATAATTTAAAAAAATAATAATGTTAGAAATCTTAAAAATTTTATTAAAATTTTTACTAAATGTCTCATGGGTGTAGAATTCACAGAATGTGGGTCTCATGTGGGTTCATATCCATGTGAGATATTTAATAGAATTTTTGATAGAATTTGTGGGGTCTCTATCACTTTTATAAAAAAAAAATGTAGCATCCCAACATGAGGATTAGTTGGAAATCTAATTATTAGGCTATCTCCAACGTTTAACCAAATTCATCACCAAATTTGAATTTGGTGAAAAATGACACCTTTTTTTGTCTCCAACGGTTTTATCAAAGTGGTATCAAATTGAGAACGTCCCAAAATGTTCACCAAACTAAGAATGTCTTGCACCTTTCAACAATTTACTGTGCATAGCCGTTGAGTGTGGACCCATCGGATGACCGGCCAGACGTCCGACCGAATGTCCCCCCGTTGACCACCTTAAGACATAATTTTCACTAAAATTTACATTGACCAGTCGACTGCCCAATCGACCACCCGGTTGACCCCCAAATGACCACCTCTGCATCTTCTTATATAAAGTTGTGTCCATGAAATCAATCAGCACATAGAATATACAACCAACTTTTGATGAACTAGAGAAATTTCGGCAACCTAATGAGAATGGGGATGGAGATATGGCTAGTTTGTCAACTTTGTTTGCAAACAGAAAGAAAGGCCATTTTATGAAGGGTGTTCAAGTTATTGCTGTCAAAGGCGATCTCAAAAGTTTGAAGGGATGGGTTGAAAAAGTTGAGGAAGACAATGTCCATATCAGGTCAAATGCGAAGGGCCTTCCAGTAAATCAAGAATGAATTGTTATTTATTTTATTTTTTTAAATGATTATTTGTGATAAGTATCCATGGTTCTCTTGCATCATATTGGCCAATTTGTTTATTTATTATTTATTGCAAACTCTGGTTGTAAATGAAAAAGAGCTCTGCAAGTACTTTGAACCAGGGAATCATGTGAAGGTTGTTTTAGGTGCATCAAAAGGTGTAACTGGTATGCTTATTGTTAATGTATATTATATTATACTTATCTATTTGTATCTCTATCCATATCTTGTATCTCCACTTATCTATTTGTATCTTTATCTCTATCTCCTTTTATCTCTATCTCTATCTCCTTGTATCTCTATTTCCTTCTATACTTATCTAGGTTTCTTTTCAGTCTATATATACAGGCTTCTCCTATTATATTCATTTATTCAATTCATATAATACAGACACACAATTCTCATATTTCTTTCAACCATTCTAACATAGTATCAGAGCTCTAGGTTGTATACTTATAGCCTTTTCTCTTTGTGTTTAGTCCCTTACGTAGTGGCACTACAGCATTCATTCCATCACCCGTACACTTTATTATCTCTATTCCAGCACTGCTTCATCGTTATTTTCACCCAAAATTTTTTCCGTTACCACCAAACTGATCAGAATCTCCTCACGATTCCAACGGCACCAACCACGTCACTAGAAAGTACTCTACGCGCCGTTTTTGTGCTCGACGCGTCTCAGCCTTCTGCCGCCACTCTCCCACGTGCCCTCACGCGCCCTTTAGTTTCTTGCTAACGTCAGCACCTGATGTCAGCCCTACACCTGCGTACGCCGTTCTTGCTACCGTACACCCGCGTGCATCGTTCCTACTATCATGCATTGCGTGCACCGTTTTTGCTACTGTGCGCCGCACGCCTCTTCTGCTAACGTGCACCGCACACGCTGGTGTTATCCCACTGGTTGCTGACGTCATCTTTGACCTATTTGTCATCTACAGGTCCATTTTTTGGCTATTTTTGGGCCAACTAGCTGCTCTCTAGCTATTTTCAACGTTCCAGATTCATTAGGACACTCTATTTCATCCAGTTCTACTCCGACACTACTGGGCCCTCTTTGTGACTCATACTTTGATCACTTCATGGATCATTCAGATAGGTATCCTCTCTACGGTGGCTTTTCTAGATTTGCTGTTAGTCAACATGACTCTTCAATTCAGTTTGCCTCTGCTGCTGTTACACCTACCTCCTCTTCCGCTCACACTATTCATGATATTGAAGCTATTATGCAAAAGTTCTTTCCGCTTCTGGTACACCTTCTACTACTATCTCAATCACCCCAGGTACCTCTTCATGGTATTTTGATTTGGCTTGTTGCAACCATATAACCTCTAACCCTACACTATTTTCTTTCATTACATGTCCTTCTAATTTACCTAGCATTCATACTGTTGATGGTTCTCAAATGCATGTTAGCCATGTAGGTCATATTTCACACTTATCTAATCCCTAATCTTATACTTAATCTTGTCTCCACTGGTCAACTCTGTGATCTTGGCCTCACTGTTCTATTTTCTCTAACTGGTTGTGTTGTGCAGGATCCGAAGACAGGACAAACCCTTGGGATAGGTCATAGACATGGACGTCTATACGAGCTCATCCACCTTCGCATTCCCTCCTCCAATCCTTCCAATGTTAAGTCTACTACTTCTGCTACTATTCGTTCCCCTCTTGCTTTATGGCATTCTCAATTAGGTCATATGTCCTTTGGTCGTTTACGCTCTCTAATTTCAAGTGGTCAGTTAGGTGATGTTCCAAACGATAAAGTAGACTATCTATCTTGTCAACTTGCAAAATAGCCTGCCTTGCCATTTATTACTAGTACCTCTATGTCTCATGCACCTTTTGATCTCATACACTCTGATGTTTGGGGGCCTTCACCTAATACCACCATGAGGGGATCTAAATACTTTGTTATGTTTGTTGATGATTTCACTTGTTTTACCTAGTTATTTCTTATGAAATCTCGTTCTAAGTTACACCAAATATACTATGATTTTTCTTACATGGTCAAAACTCAATTTTCCTCCACTATCAAAATTTTCCGTGCTAATAATGCGCAGGAATACAAAGAAACTCATTTTTTGAAATTCCTTCGTCAAAATGGTACGCTTTTTCATTATTCTTGTCCTGGTAACTCCCAACAAAATGGTCGTGCTGAGCACAAACATCGCCATATCCTAGACACTGTTCATGCTATTTTAATCTCTTCTTTTTGTCCTGAACGTTTTTAGAGAGAAGCTGCTCTCACAACAATCTATACTATCAACCGTGTTCCTTTCCCTACCATCAACAATCAAACCCCATATGAGCATCTGTATAGCACACCTCCTACCTATACTGGTCTTCATGTGTTTGGATGTGTTTGTTTTGTTCTTCTTCAACCACATGAGCGTAACAAATTAGAAACTCGTGCCCATTTGTGTTGTTTCTTGGGGTATGGGATTGAACATAAAGGTTATCATTGTTGGGATCCTCTTTCTCGTCGTCTTCGTGTCTCTCGGCATGTAGTATTTTGGGAACACAAAGTGTTCTCCTTTACATCTAAGTTTCATTTGTCCACTCCTCTCACTATACCATTATTTACAGATCCCTCTCTTTTGTTTGATGAGCTTGATACAGACAATATGACTCCAAGCCATCCTGAGGATTCCGCTCCTTCTTCTGGTCCTGCTGCTCCACTCCCTGATCTTGAGCCAGCTTCTGCACCTGCTCCTACTCTACTTCCTAGTCTTATTATCATTCCTTCTTCCAGTGAGCCTCATACATCCCTTGATTCCACTACATCATTTTCTGCACCAGAGGTTCCACTTCGTTATTCTACTCAGGTAACATAACCTTCTATACGTCTTCGTGATTTCATTGTTGCGTCCACTACTTTTTCTTCTCATGAACCCACTTCCTATCAAGAGACTTGGCTAACCCTCTTTGGCAACAAGCTATGAGCGATGAACTGCAGGTTTTAGATAAAACTCATACCTGGGATGTAGTTGACCTTCCATCTGGCAAGAGTGTTGTTAGTTGCAAATGGGTTTATATGATCAAAACCCAATCTGATGGTTCCATTAAGTGTTACAAAGCTCGTCTTGTTGCTCGGGGGTTTACTCAAGAATATGGGATTGATTATGAGAAAACATTTGCTCCTATTGCTCGTTTTACTTCAGTTCGCAGCCTACTTGCCGTTGCTGCTGTTTGTCATTGGAGTCTTTGTCAGATAAATGTCAATAATGCATTTCTCAATGGCAATCTCACTGAGGAAGTTTATATGCAGCCTCCTCCTGGTTCCTCAGTTCCGTCCACTAAGATCTGTAAACTTCCCATACTTTGTATGGTTTGAAACAAGCTCCCCGTGCTTGGTTTGCCAAGTTCAATTCTACCATTAGTGACTTTGGATTCTCTTCCAGTGCCTATGATTCTACTGTGTTTATATGCAAGACTAAGCGTGGTGTTATTCTTCATCTTCTCTATGTTGATGATATGATCATCACCAGAGATGACATAGTGGGTATCTCTAATCTCAAACAGTTCGTCAATCGCCAATTTGAGATGAAAGATTTAGGTTTGCTTAGTTACTTCCTCGGCTTGGAAATTTCTCATGATCCTTCTGGTTACTTTCTCACCCAGGCGAAGTATACCTCTGATCTCTTGGCTCGTGCTAGTCTTACTGATTGCATGACTGCTTCTACCCCAGTTGATCCTCAGGCTCATCACACACCTCTTGATGGTCACATGTTGTCTGATGCTACCTTATATTGTCAGCTAGATAGCAACCATGTTTATCTCACAATTACTTGTGCAGACATTGCCTATGTTGTTCACATTGTCAGTCAGTTCATGGCTGCTCCTCTGTAGACGCACCCGTGGGCCTCATGCTACAGTTCGGACTCCCTTTTTGTTTGTTGCGGTTCTTAATCTGAACCAAAGAGTCCAACTCTGGCAAATCGTTTTGAGAAAAAACAGATTTTGAAAAAAAGTACCAAACATGGACTGCTTTGCCAGATACAGAGTCGCCACCTAAATATTTTTTAATGGGAAAATTTAGGAAACCCTGACTCGGTGCCAAAGGCCACGTGTCCGTCATCACCAAAGTTGTCTTGGCTCGGGAGCTTGGGTACGATCGGTGAAGGTCAGCTATGAGCACCCCCTTTCATCCGGTCCAAAGACCGGCCTCTACTAACCATGATATCCGATTTTGAAAACATTATGCGTTCTTGTTCCGGTTATTAGCCTAGATTTACTATGTTATGCGCACGGCAAACAAGTATAGACTAGATTGCCTAATTTGGAAACAAGCATTGCATATCCGTTTGTTTTGAAAATGCTTTGGAATTTGCTACTCGCAAGTAGGCTAAAACACGGATTTCAACGAGTTTTTCCAACTCAAACAATCCAACCTTCACCCACAGGCAATCAGGCAGTTTATCTCATATAAGCACTTAGCCACATGGTAATCATGCTGTCATGTTAACATTCACACGCATGCGAGATGCTAAAGCATAAATACTTACATTGTACTCCATGCCAAAACAATAAACTAGTTAGCAAATATGCATGTCCTAGTTCATGTTAAGTGGCTAATGCAACACATGCAAGGATGCAGTTAGAGTAGGCTCGGCTAACCCTAAAATGGCATATGAAATGCTACAATTATCACATATTCAATTTGGAATTGAAAATACAATGCAGTTTGTATGATGTACCGAGCCTAGTGCATGCAAGACAAATGCATGGATGCACGCATGCATAGCATAAGGTATGCTAATTTAGACGTGCCCTAATCTACCATCATAAGCAGGTAAATAAAAGGGAAGAAAGAAGTGGGGATTGGAAGACATGCACACACACGCACCCACACTTATTACAGATTCGCCCTCGCTCGGGGGGACCAAAAGAATAATACAAATTAATTAACTACGCAAGCTAATTAAATATTACAAATTGCCTAATTAGTTAACAACTAACTAAACTAGGAAAACAAGAACCGCCTCGGAGGAGAGCTCGATGCAACGCATGCTCGTCTCGCTTAATTGCACCGCCATGCATAGATCGCTTTTCTCGCTCGCCTTCTTCAAGATCACAAAGTCTCGAGATGCTTCTTCAGACATCGGGATCACCATCGGCCGAGTAGAATGGCCACCGGCTGCAGCATGTGATCATCGGCTGGAAATGAGGCTATCGGCCACCAATACATTGCCGGTCGGCACTAAATATTGCCGGTCGGCAAAAAGTTCCTGCAAAACTTGCAACTCACAGCAGCAGAGGGCAGAACCTTGTATGGCAATGCAATCCAAACCATGTATGCACCAACCAAGCCTTTTATCATGTGTACAACTCAAAGGGGCATGGTCCTTGGTTCTTGGACCACCAATCGCGCATTTGAATACGTGATGGCCCAGGAGGCCAAGTGTGCATCTTTCATTTCAAATGAAATGCAATGCAAACAAACAAACCAAAGCCCAATCCCTATCACTAATCAAGGGACAAAGCGTGCATGCAAGCTAAGGATGCAACATGGCATGGCAAGGCATTTATGCAAGCATACAAGCAAGCATGAGGCAATGCAAACTAATGAAAAGATGGACTTAAACATGATTTAGGCAGCTCTAAATAGGCCCAAAACAGTGGCCAAAATGCTAAGTTCATGAAGGCGAATGCTCATGCAAACATGCATAGATACATGGTTCAAGACTTAAGCAAAATGAAGCAACTTTTAAACACATTTAAAAGGGACAAATATGGACTAATGGCATGCAAATGAAGCTTTGAAAATCATGCTATAGGAGGTGCCAAACCAACTAACAAAGCAAGCAAAGCATGCCAAATGGCCAAGAATTCAAAGCAAGCTAATGATGCATTGAACTACACTTAGCAAGGCAAACATGGCATGCATTAAACAACTAAAAACAGATTTTTAGCATGTTAAAACAAGGCCAAAAGACCACTTAAATGGCATCTAAATTACTCAAATTCAAAGGCATGCACAATGGTCAAAACATAGGGCATACAAGGCAAGCTTTCAAAGCTTCAAAGAGGCGTCCAAGGCAAGCATACAAGCATGTCTTAGGGACTGAAATGACATGTAGGGTGGTTCCAAACCACTTAAGTGATGCAAGCAATGCATGCTACACATTCACATACTTGAGGCCAACAAGCCACAATACAAAGGAGCTATGTAATGCATGCCAAGATCGACTCAAACAAACATGGACAGACCTTAAACATGGCAAAATAAACACAAAACCTTCATAAGGTTAAGCCTAAAACATGCTAGAATGAAGGCTAACAACCTAAGGCATATTAAGGCAATAACATGGCATTACATGGTAGGTATGCTAAGCATGCATGGTGTACCAAAACCAACACACAACAATGTTATATCATGCCATAATAAGCATGGAAAACAGCCTAGACACGATCAACAAACACTCAAGCATGATGCTCCCTCAAGAGGCCAAAAAGTGCCCTTTTCAAGGATAACAAGGAGAGGGGGTGGCCCTCTCCTTTTTGAGACTTCAAGGCACCATCTTCACCACTGAAATCCCTCAAGATTTCAGTGGTGAGGAGGCCCAAGCACCAAAGTCTCGGAGCTCACCAAAAATGGCACAAAATGGGGCCTCTCAAGGCCTAAGGGTGGTCAAACACCTCCAAACCACAAAATACTCTTAACAAACAATCAAGAGGGCTTAAAAAAAGAACTTTTTTATATTATACACTAAGCACAAAAATAGTTCTAAGATAGGGAGAAAAGTAATGCAAAAATGGGGAATAAAAGGGAAGTTTCTTACCCTTGAAGCCCTCCTTCACAAACAATGCTCCAACAGCCTTTCTTGGCTTAAATCCAGCTCCAAAACACTAAAACAACCCTCCAAGGGTCTCAAGTCCAAGAGATGGTGTGTTAGTGTGTGTTTGTGAGCAAAAGTGGGACAAAACACACACTTATAGAGATAAAGTATGTATCAAACCCTAACCCTAGAACTCAAGCTTTACAAAAGCTGTCTAAAATGTCTAACCCTAATCTCAAGAGAAGAAGCTCTCCTATATAGGCAATTCCCTCTTGTAAGGCTTCCAAAACAAGCCATCCAAGAGGGAAATCCCCCCATACACGTGTATAGAGGAGAATGGGGTGGGTGCCAGCTATCACAGCTGGCACAAAATATCTGCTAAAAGCAGATGAACAGTAGTCGGCTGGCCAAAATTGTCATTTTGACAAAATTGATGGCCGGTCAGCCAAAAAGAGTGCCGGTCGGCCAAATATATGGCCGATGGACACAAACAATAGCCAGTGGCCTCAAGCCACGGTCGGTGATGTGTGGAGATGCCTCACAAGGCATTCCCTGCCCCTCCAAGGCAAAACACAAGTGTTTGGTGCAAAACCAGACACAAAACGGTCGAGTTCGGAGATCCTGAGGCAAGGCGCGTAGCCGAGACCTCCGGGAACTCCAAACGAACACAAACATGGATAATCACCGAGTATTCCAACGGTGACGTCCAAGTCTTGAGGACGGTCAAAAATGGGGTGTCTACATCCTCGCTCTTCGCACTATGATGCTTTGGTTCACATTTTACACTATCTCAAAGGAACTATGTTTCATGGTCTTCACTACTCACCACACTCATCTCTACAATTACACACATTTTTTGATGCAGATTGGGCAGGGGATCCTACTAATCGCTGTTCTATTACAAGATTCTGCTTCTTCTTGGGTGATTCTCTCATTGCCTAGCACAGCAAGAAGCAAACTCTTGTTGCTCATTCTAGTACTGAGGCTGAGTATCTTGCTCTTGTTAACACTACTCAGGAGCTTGTGTGGCTTCGTTGGCTTCTTTCGGATATGGGGGTTTCTCATACTACTATGATTAATCCCTATTGTGATAATCAGAGTGCTATTCAGATTGCCCATAATGATGTCTTCCATGATCACACAAAGCATATTAAGATTGATTGTCACTTCATACGACAGCATGTTACTAGTGACACTATTCATCTTATCTTTGTTATCTCTACCGATCAGACAGCAAACATCTTTACCAAGGCTCATCCTCCTGGTCGTTTCAGTGATTTAGTTTCCAAACTCAAGTTGGTTGATGCTTACCCACCTTGAGTTTGAGGGGGGCTGTTAATGTATATTATAATATACTTACCTATTTGTATCTCTATCCCTATCTTGTATCTCCATTTATCTATTTGTATCTCTATCCTTATCTCCTTGTATCTCTATCTTCTTCTATACTTATCTAGGTTTCATTTCAACCTATATACACAGGCTTCTCCTATCGTATTCATCCATTCAATTCATATAATATTATACTTATCTATTTGTATCTCTATCCCTATCTTGTATCTCTATCTCTATCTCTTTATATTTCTATCTTTTTCTATACTTATCTAGGTTTCTTTTCAGCTTATATATATAGGCTTCTCTTATTGTATTCATTCATTCAATTCATATAATACAAATACACAGTTCTCATATTTCTTTCAACCATTCTAACAATTATAAAGGTCAAGGGGCATGTAATAATCATATTGTCAAACTAATAACTTGAGCCAAAAAATGGAAAAGCAAATGAGTTGCATCAAGAAATGGAATCAAGAGGTTGGATTCATGTTCAATCATTCAAAATGCCATTGTTGAGGGCTTTCTTGCTCAAGGTAAACTTCAGGAAGTAGTGAGATTTTTGGACGGGATGGTACAAAAAGGTCTAAACTGGAACACTTACCGATTGACTAGCTAAAAGTCTGGCCAGTCGTCCTCTCGGTTGACCTGTGTTTTGATGACAGCACCGTTGGAGTGGCTGTTGGAGTGGCTGATATCAAATAAAGGAATTTGTAATTTTTATTTAGATTTAATGAAATATTTGATGAATCCTTGGAGATGTCCTTAATGCCCTTGATATTCCGAATCTCTGATGCCACGTTGCCAGACAACCCATATGCTAATATCAAGGCTAAGTTTGAGATTCAATTTTGATCAATGATGGGAATTTTGCATTTTGAAAATCAACAATGCTACAATCGCAGGTTAGATTAAAGAATACTGATTTATTTATTTAATTTTTTTATTGACAGTGCTAACCCTTCCTTCTTCATATGTAGTGGCAACTCAAAAAAATAAATAAATAAATAAATAAATAATTTGTTCATGAGTCATTTATAATTTTAAATTCTATAAATTTTATATGACTCTTCATTTGTCTTGATGAAAAAATATTTTTAATTATTATTTTTTTTTAATTTTAGACGTTCGATACAAATAGAAAACAAAAGTTATAAAAGATTTTTTTTTTCATTTTTTTTTTATGCATGGTCTAACGGAAAATAAGTTTATTTGAGTAAAAAATATTTTTTATTTTAAAAAAACAAAAAATGTTTTACATTTTAAAGTATTACCAATGTCACAATACTACCAAACTAGTTAAAATTTTTGTTATATTTTTATTTAGAAGTTGGTTATACACTTTTTTTTAAATACGTTATCCAATGAATTTTCTATTTTTTTTCTATATTATTTTTGTTCATTTTAATTTATAATTATTTTTTTATAAACTCAACACAATTAATTTTAAAATATTAAAAATAATATTTTTTAATGTTTAACTAGGTGAAACTACTGGTTACATTTGTTGAGACAAAACTACCAAAACTAAAATGACTAATTTGAAAACTAATTTGATGAAACTAAAATTTAATAATTTATTCACTATTTTAACAAAAAAATAAAAATAACTAGTTTGATAAATATGCGCTTATATTATTTTATCACCTGACAGTTTTGATTGGAGAAGTGAGCGTAGTTTGGATTTAAGACTAATGTTGAGTTTGCACATATTCCTAAAAATAGATAAGCACTTGTAAATAGAAAATCATTTTCAACATATAGAAAAATCAAACTTTTTTGGGGTGAAGTATCAATAAATTTTAAAATATGATCTTATAAATTATTTAATCTTTTTTTTTTTTTATATGAATCCTGTACGGGGGCAAAATATCCTTAACTCTCCGTACGCCTTGAACGTCAAGCTTCCGTCAACGGCGTCTGTCTCTGCAACACAAAAACGGTGAGCTGCCCGGCGGTGGTGTGCCGGAAAAACCCTCCGACGCTCAAGTCAGTTCACTGAGGAAGAAGATAATGAGAAGAGAGAGAGAGTGCTTGTGAGAGTGAGTTCCATACCAGTAACGTTCGCCTTCCCTCTCTATATCTAGGCTGGCCACGCAACTCCGAGATTGTGCGCGCACTACCTCTGCTGTCCTTCCCTGGACAGGTGGCAGTGCTCGCCTCTCGCCACCTTACACGTGTAAAGGTTTTGTCCTTCTTCCAGTACATGCAGAACTGCCCAACGGTATTGAGGCGTTCGTGGAGCAGACGCCCGCTGCTTCACACCATTGGCCCAGGTGGCACTCTTAACCGGGGCACCATGACCGGCCTAACCCTTGGGAGACTTGAAATCGCGTAACGGTGCTACGTGCACGGCACAGAATTTGGGACCAGCGAGAACTTATCCTCCTAGGCGAGCTATCGCCGGTCAACGTGATCGGATTGCCGATTAAGGCATGCCGACCCCCAACCGTCTTATCTTCGATCTCGGTCATACGCAACCGTCCCACCTTGGCCGGACGACCGGAGGCACGCCGGACTGGTCGCATCCTCCGTGTAACCCGGTCAACCCCTCTGCCCGGTTGCGATCTCAATTATGAACTCCGCCCCGCACGAGCGACATCCAGCTCGGCCCCGAGGAGGTCACTGGTCGACCTCGCCGTCCGAGCAAGACTGACTGCTCGGCCGTTTCAACCATCCATCCTGCTCGGTGCCGCATAGTCCGTAACGCTGGGCGTTATTTCTTGCTCGGCCGTACTGCGTGATGGAAATCTTCCCTCACAATTGCCCCTTAAACCCATCCGAGCTATCGTGATCGGGTTTACTGATGTGTCCGAGCTCTGATTGAGCCGCACCCCCGCCAAGCCGAGCTGAAACGAGGCCAAGTCTGTCACCGAGCCGTGGTTGAGTTGGTCACACTTCTGCGCCGAGCAGCCTCAATTAGGGACACTCCAGTCGCCGAGCTACCCTAATTGGCCGGCAATTATCTCTGCAGTCCCATCGAAGGTCGTACAGCCGTACTGACAACCGCGTTGCCAGAGCCACGTGTCATCAGGCCATTGGGTCGCAACCACTCCGCACGCTGGCGAATTCAAACGCAGCCTGCGTTTGGGTTTCCCCCCACTCTTTAAACCCTATTCGAAGGGTTTTGTCCCTTCACTTTTCCATCGTTTCATTCGAGCTTCCAAGAAACCCTAGCCTCTTCTGCCATCGCCGCCGCGGCACTCATCCTGCTATTGCTATTCTCGTGCTCCAGCCTTCATTCATGTTGCTCCAGTTGGGTTCTACAGGGCCTATCTTCATCGTCTGGTAAGCCTTTCCTTCTTCCCCTTGCATTTTCAGTTTTCTGTTTGTGTTCTTCACTTTCATGCCCTTGTTTTTTACGTTTGTGCTGGGCATTTTTTTGTTTTTGGGTTGTTCTTAGCATTCCCTTTATGCAACCTAGGCAAAACTGTAACTAAAATGCTGGAGGGGGCCTTCGTGCCCCTGGTTTCCCTTTAGTTTCAACGAACGAGGCTTGAAATTAGGATGAACAGAATGAACACGTTGAATACTGAGAAAAACCGAGCAAAACGCCCATTTAGATCCTTATTTAGGGCTTTAACCGAGCAAAAAGCTGTTTGTGGCTTTGCACTGAGGCTACAACCGAGCTATATATACCTTAGATCGGCAGATAGGTTTAACCGGGCTAAAGACATGAAACCAGAAGCCCATATCTTGATCTGGGGTTGACCGGGCAACAACCCCCCATTAGAACCCAACCGATCAAAATTCATAGACCGAGTTGAAACAAGCACCAAAAAAGGGGGAAGGCTAAATCAGCCATCCTGATGGGCCGAGGTAGGTGGAGGCCGGCCAAACACCTAGAACCTTTCAGAGCTATTTCCATTAAGGGCCGAGCAATATATGCCGTGCTAACCCTTGGGATTATTTTTCAACATGCAGAACAAATAGGACCAACCGTTCCAGCATCATCATTCATGGAGCTCAAAGTCCGAGCAACCACTACACAATTTTGACCGAGATACCATAGAGCAAATAAAACCGAGATAGATGGGCAAATACCGCTTTAGGGTTAGCTCGCCCGGGGCAATGGCGGAGTTTCGCGAGGAATACCACATTCCTGACGACGTCATCTTAGAGCTTGGCAAGAAGGGAGAAACTCCATGGGGCGATCTAGAGCGGTGCCCTTCACCGTGGTATCGATAATAGAGGCGGACTTCGCTTCGGTCCGGCCCACGATCTGCTAATTTTGAGGCATGACGGGGCTTTGCCAACCAGTTTCCAACAACACATATAAAATAATAAATGGGGTCGTAGAGTTGAGCGAAGGCTCGGTCTCAATCTCGGCCTCAGAGATTTTTCATCAATCTGACCTCGGCCGAAATAAAAGTGGGTTTCTTTGGTACCTCAAAGTTAAGAAGGGCGAGCAAAACTCATTGAAGGCAACCGGACAAAGAGTCCAATGATGACGACTTCCTCGGGTGTCCGGTCCTTATGAGGACAAGGCCAATATCTGTTTGGCGAATTAAGAAAAACTTCGGTAGTCTTTGGTAAGGAGCCGGTGACCGTACCACTATCTTTACGCTCTTTACTATTATTCATTGCACCGGTCTAACACTTCTCTTTTTGCGAGATAAGAATTTGGTCGGCGTTCTACGACGTGCTAACGGAAGCAATCGAGTCTTCTTTGCGCATTCCCGCAGAGAGGAGTCCTCGACCTTGCTCGGTTTTGAGCAAACGTACAACTACCAAGCACCGCGCAAAGGCAGAGTCACCGACTTTCTGCGCGAGCCAACCCCCGAACCAGATCCAACTTTGCCACCGGTCAGACTCGTCCCAACTACCACCGAGCAAGAAGTGGCTAAAATCCGAGCCATTAAGTCCATGATCACTGGGGACGAAGGCGACTCCCAACCCCCAGAAACAACCGGGGGAACATCTTCCACCCCCGCCGGATAGAAAGATGGGGCGGTGCTCGCCCTGGCCAACGAACACCAGGCTGGCCGGCCAAAGAAGAAACAAAGGAGGGAGGCGGCCGGGCAAGGCCTTGTGGATGAAGACTCCACTAAAGTCGCCTTCACCGATCTCGGCGACCAGACCGAGCAACATCTTCCCCGCAAGTCCAAGGGCAAGGCCCTGCTTGCCCCCGATGCAGGCGCGAGTTCGTCTACAAGGGCGGCGGTCTCATTTAGATTCATCTCCGAGGACGAGGATTGCGCGCTTGGTTTCAAGCTGACGAAGGGATTAATCCTGCCCGGGGACATGCAAAAACACGACGAGCTACCAGACCTCAGGGTCCTCCGCTCAGCGAATCCATGTCTTTGGTAAGTTCTACATTTTTCTTCAACGGTGCTCGGTTTTACGCTTTCGGCTTCAAGATACTAATAGTCTGTTGTTTTGCGGGCCGCACAAAAGAACTATCTCGCACATGGCGGATGGTTCTTTGTTGGCGAGCCTCCGAGACGCCATCACCGAAAACAAAGTGCTCGGTCGAGATAGACATGCTCAAGGCGGCGGTGGTCGTCAAAAGGCGCGACGAATCTACGCCAAGCTCGACCGTCTTTGAGGAGGACAAGAAGAAGGCCGAGAAGAAGGCCAAGGCGCGGTACCTTGCCAAGCTCATAAATTGCGGCAGCGCTAAAGGACTCTCGACAAAGCTGTTGATGATGCCGAGGACAGGGGTTATGCCCAAGGCGAGAAAACTTATGAACGGCAGGTGCAGGCCACCAAGGATATATACTTCAGTCTTGGCCGAAGCGGCGTGGAGAAGGTTGGCCTCGCGTGATGCGAAATGTTTTTGAATCCACCGCCGCCTTCTTGCGGACTACATGAGGGCCTATCGGCGCCGAGCAAAAGAGACTGATTGAAGAAGCCAAAAAGGAAGCCGAGCGCGCCTTGCCGGTGAGCGGCACTTCAACTCCAGTAGTGGAAGGTGAAGGGACTGATCGGGAAGTTGTTGCGGTGGCGGGCACTGACGATGAGGCGGACCTACCCTTGCCCGAGCTCCCTGCCGACGTCTCCGAGCAAACCGCAGTTGTATCTGAGCAAATCGAGGGAACGCCGAGCGTAGCGAATGTGGTGTGAGCAAATCGACCTTCTTGAGATCAAGTCCTCCTGGTTTTGCTTTGTTTTTGCTTTCTTTCTTTTCTTTTGCATGTAACCGGGCAAGGCCCCTCCATATGTATTAAACTTTCTCTATCAAATGAAACATGAACTTTTTGCTCGCAAAATCAGCTCGGCAAGGAACTACAAGGTTGGCGAGCAAGGTCAGCTCGGCACGTTGGATCTTGGTGAGCAAAATCAACTCGGCAAGGAATCACAAGGTTGGCGAGCAAGGTCAGCTTGGCACCTTGCATCATGGCGAGCAAAATCAGCTCGGCAAGGAACTCCAAGTTTACGAGCAAAGTCAGCTCGACACGTTTCTTCTTGGCAAGCAAGGTCAGCTCGGCAAGGAATTCCAAGGTCGGCGAGTAAGGTCCGCTCCGCGACTTGTCTCTTGGCGAGCAAAATCAGCTCGGCAAGGAACACCAAGGTCGGCGAGCAAAGTCCGCTCGGCGCCTTGTCCCTTGGCGACCAAGATCAGCTCGGCAAGGAACACCAAGGTCGGTAATTTGGGTGCCTTTCGGCTTGCCTTGGCGAGCAAGATCATTTCGACAAGGAACACTAAGGTCGGCGAGCAAGGTCCGCTTTACGCCTTGTCTCTTGGCGAAGCAAGATCACCGACAAGGAACACCAAGGTCGTGAGCTAGGTCTCCTCGGCGCTGGCTAATGGCGAAAGCAAGATCACTCGACAAGGAACTCAAGTTCTGAGCAAAGTCGACACGTTTCTTCTTGGCAAGCAAGGTCAGCTCGGCAAGGAATTCCAAGGTCGGCGAGTAAGGTCCGCTCCGCGACTTGTCTCTTGGCGAGCAAGATCAGCTCGGCAAGGAACACCAAGGTCGGCGAGCAAATTCCGCTCGGCGCCTTGTCCCTTGGCGAGCAAGATCAACTCGGCAAGGAACACCAAGGTCGGCGAGCTGGGTCTGCTCGGCGCCTTGCTTCTTGGCGAGCAAGATCAGCTCGGCAAGGAACTCTAAAGTTGATTAAAACCATCAACAAACCTCTTGCCGAGTAAAATCCATCCGACAAGGAATTTTGATCTTTCCATCAAAACGATCGTTAGTTGCCCCTAGGATAGCACTAAATCCGCTTGGCGAGGCAAACATACAACAATTCTCAAGAAAATAGTCTACTTGTTTCATTGTGCCCATGGCAAAAAGGGGTTACAGAAACAGAACCAAGAACAAAACTTTAGATTGGCAGAGCTTGATGTTCTAGAAATGGATCAGCCATTTACAAACTGCGATTTTTATGCCCCTTTTCCTCGGTCTTCTTACAGACGCCTTCCGAAAACCGAACTCCCTTCATCTCTTTCATGGCGGTTTGCATGGCCATCATCCTGTCCGGTTGTGTGAACCTTACGCACTACTCTCTTGTTCTCTACTACCGGACTTGCCGTTACGGTAGCTGCGGCTGCATCGTCTTCGACTCGGATGTACTCATTAATGCGTTGCATGAGCAATTCCATGGTCAACGGTTGATTCATTGTGAGCGAGTTTCTCAGTCGATGTCCAACTGGAAGAGCACGCTTATACTGTGTGATTGCAAGGTCGGTTGGGCAATCAAGGATCTCGTTGAAGGTCTCCCAATACTTAGCGTTATATGCCTTCAAAGAATCTCCAGACTCCATCTTGACGCCCAGGAGATGGTCGACCTCTTTCGGCATTCGAGTGTTGGTTTTGAATCTGGTGACGAAGGCTTCCGCTAGCTGCTGCCACCCCTCAATACTCCCATTCGGGAGCCTTTCAAACCACTTGAAGCCCAGCTCTCCCAAGCTTGCTGGGAATATGAGGCACATCGTATGCGTCGTTCTTGGTGTGACCATTACTTGCTGGTAAAGACTCACATGCATGTACGGATTTGTCTTGCCTTCGTACAAAGTGAACTTTGGCTGGTGGAATCCGGCAGGGAGCGGCGTACTCTCGATTTCTGGAGATAACGGCGTGGCTGTAAGTCTTGCCAACTCTTTGTCCATCAGCACAGGAGCCATCACTCTGGGCGCTGGCATCACCACTTCTTCACTACGGCGAACTGGAGCGCTCAACCTCTGGAGCACTGGCACTCTCTGAGCCTCTCGACGGCGCGCTCTCTCCTCCAACACATCCCTGCGATCCCTGGAACGGGTGGAGGCAGAGTATCGCGACATCGACGACGGGTGTGAAGGGCGGTAGGTGCTGTCGCGAGTGAGGGATCTGCTCTCTCTTTGGTTGGAATCTCCAACCCCATAGTTCCTGGTGATGGAGATAGAGTGAGTCCTTTGGCGGCGACTGCTAGAACGAGGGGAGGGGGTGCGCTCACTGAGGTTGCCCTCTCTAGCAACATCCTTCCCCTTGATCTGGCGTTTCAGCACCTCTATTTCAGCTGTCATCTTATGAATGAGGGCGCCCTGGTCTTTGAGTTTGTGCTCCAGGCACTGTGCATGCGACTTCCCTCGCCATCGACAGCCCTCTGGACTCTTCGAGCGATCAATATTCCTTGCGCGTTTGTCTCGCGCACCCCTCGAAGAGGTCTGCAGGCCAGTCATGGCTGGAATAGCAGGGGCGCCTTTTTTCCATCGAACAGACTCTGGCGTGACACCATCGACGACGGACAGCGGAGTTTCTTCGTTGTTTTCCATGGAAAAGGCCGAAAAAGCTTAAAGAGCAAGGTTTGTGTATCAAACTTCTTCCCACAGACGGCGCCAATTGTACGGGGGAAAAATAGCCTTAACTCTCCGTACGCCTTGAACGTCAAGCTTCCGTCAACGGCGTCTGTCTCTGCAACACAAAAACGGTGAGCTGCCCGGCGGTGGTGTGCCGGAAAAACCCTCCGACGCTCAAGTCAGTTCACTGAGGAAGAAGACAATGAGAAGAGAGAGAGAGTGCTTGTGAGAGTGAGTTCGCATACCAGTAACGTTCGCCTTCCCTCTCTATATCTAGGCTGCCCACGCAGCTCCGAGATTGTGCGCGCACTACCTCTGCTGTCCTTCCCTGGACAGGTGGCAGTGCTCGCCTCTCGCCACCTTACACGTGTAAAGGTTTTGTCCTTCTTCCAGTACATGCAGAACTGCCCAACGGTATTGAGGCGTTCGTGGAGCAGACGCCCGCTGCTTCACACCATTGGCCCAGGTGGCACTCTTAACCGGGGCACCATGACCGGCCTAACCCTTGGGAGACTTGAAATCGCGTAACCGTGCTACGTACCGCCGGCCTGTAACTTGGGACCAGGCGAGAACTTATCCTCCTAGGCCGAGCTATCGCTGACCGGTTCAACGTGATCGGCCGATTGCGAGGCATGCCGACCCCCAACCGTCTTATCTCCGATCTCGGTCATACGCAACCGTCCCACCTTGGCCGGACGGCCGGAGGCACGCCGGACTGGTCGCATCCTCCGTGTAACCCGGTCAACCCCTCTGCCCGGTTGCGATCTCCATTATGAACTCCGCCCCGCACGAGCGACATCCAGCTCGGCCCCGGGGAGGTCACTGGTCGACCTCGCCGTCCGAGCAAGACTGACTGCTCGGCCGTTTCAACCATCCATCATGCTCGGTGCCGCGTAGTCCGTAACGCTGGGCGTTATTTCTTGCTCGGCCGTACTGCGTGATGGAAATCTTCCCTCACAAATCCAAAGATCACATTAAAGTAGAAATTATACAAAATGTAATCACTTATACATTTGAGTTTAATTTTGACGGATAAAAGTGGGTTTCTCCAAATGTGAAATTACACATTTGAGAAATCCGTACTATAAAGGTTTAGATTTTCTCTCATTCTATAATAAATCCCACATTACAAAAACATAACACTCTAATGTAACACACTAAAAAATTCCTTAGTGTACTTTCCTAATCAAAACAACGTAACACTTTGTGCACTCGTCCTTTTCTGCGCCCTCGCCTTTCGGAAAGGGTTTGAAAAGAAAGCCTCACAGTTCGGACTCCCGCGGTTCTGAATCTAATCTCACAAAGTGCAATGTGAAACTAATAATCACCAAAGAGTCAAATCTGGCAAATCGTTTTGGAAAATCAGATTTAAATTAAATAATGCCAAAATTGGACTACTTTGCCAGATACAAAGTTGCCGCTTAAATATTTTATTTTTGGAAAAATTTAGGAAACCCTGACTCGTGCCAAAGGCCACATATCCATCATCACCAAAGTTATCTCAGCTCGGGAACTTAGATACGAGAGGGAAAGGTCCTGAAATGAGCAACCCACTCGCCCGATCAAAGATCGGCCTCTACTAATCATGATATGTTCTTTTATAAACTTTATGTGTTCTTATTCTGGTTGTTAAACTAGTTTTACTATGTGACGCACGCATACAAGTATAGACTAGTCGCAAGACTTAGAACAATTCAACTTCATGTTTGTTTTCGAAAATAGTTTGAATTTGCCACCTTCAAGTAGGCTTGAAAGATGCGAATTTGCCACCAAACAAAGTGGGCTTAAAAGCATGATTTTGCCACAACAAAGTGGGCTTAAAACTCACATTCACTGAATTGTTCCAATTCAAACAACAAAGCCTTCATCCATAAACATTCATGCAGTTTAGCAAATAAGCACATAGCCTCATGGCAAGCATGCAAAACATGGCAACATGGCAATCACACTCATGCAAGCATGCTAAATTGTAAAAGCTTACCGAGTGCTCCAAGCCAAAACAAAAGCTAGTTAGAAAAATGCATGATCCTAACTATACAAGATGTCTAATGCAACACATGCAGTAATTAAATTAATAGGCTCAGCTACTAATATGGCATACGAAGCAACTTGAACAACATGCTTTTAAACACGTATTCAAAGAACTGTATTGAAATTTCAATGCAGTTTGAATGATGCGTCGAGCCTCGGTACATGCAAGACAAATGAATAGATGCAAACATGCAAGCATAAGGTATGCTAATTGAAAATGTCCCTAATCTAACCATCGAAAGCGGTTAAATAAAAGGGAGAATGGCGTGGGGTTGTGTAGACGCGCCCGAACGTCTCGGGGCTCCACGCACAAAAATGGGCGCGAAATCCCGTTTTGTTCATTTGGGTTTACTACTACAGTTCGGACTCAATGTCATGGTTCTGAATCTGATCCCGCAAAGTGCAATACAAGATCGATAAATTACCAAAGAGTCCAAATCCGGCAAATCGTTTTGGAAAGCTGATTTTATAAAGAAGTGCCAAACATGAACTGTTTTGCCAGATACAGAGTCGCCACCTAAATATTTTATTTTGAGGGAATTTAGGAAACCCTGACTCGTGCCTAAGGCCACGTGTCCATCATCACCAAAGTTGTCTCAACTCGGGAACTTGGGTACAATTGGGAAAGGTCATGCAATGAGCACCCCTGCTCGCCCGATCAAAGATCGGCCACTACTAACATGATATCTTGTTTTTGAAAACACATGTATTCTTATTCCGGTTATTAAACCTAGAATTACTATGTGATGCGCACAGCATACAAGTATGGACTAGATCGCCTAATTTGGAACAAAGCATTGCATACTTGTTTGTTTTGAAAAACGGTTTGAAGTTTACTACTCGCAAGCAAGCTAAAACGAGGATTTGATAAATTGTTCCAATTCAAGCAATCCAACCTTCACCCACAAGCATTCAGGCAGTTATATCACATAAACAATTAGCCTCATGGCAAGCATGCTATCGTGGCAACATTCACACTCATGGAAGGATGCTAAAGCATAAAAGCTTACAGTGTACTATGAGCCAAAACAACATCCTAGTTCATGTTAAGATGGCTAATGCAACACATGCAAAAATGCAACTAGAAATAGGCTCGACTATTCTAAGATGGCATATAAAATGCAACAATTGATACATGTATTCAAGTAGGAATTGAAATACAATGCAGTTAGTATGATGCGCCGAGCCCGGTGCATACAATACAGATGAATGAGTGCAAACATGCAAGCATAAGGATGCTAATTGAAATATGCCCTAAACTAACCATCCAAAGCTGATAAGTAAAAGAGAGAAAGAAATAAGGTTGGAAGACATGCATCACACTGTAACAACGCCCGCGGGGGACCTCGCCACAGCTCGGACTCGATTTTTGTTGCGGTTCTAAATCTCGAACCAAAGAGTCCAAATCCGGCAAATCGTTTTGAAGGAAACAGATTTTTTGAAAGAAGTGCCAAACATGGACTGCTTTGCCAGATAACAGAGCCGCCACCTAAATATTTTTAAAATGGGAAATTTAGGAAACCCTGACTCGGTGCCGAAAGGCCACGTGTCCGTCATCACCAAAGTTGGCTCGGGAACTTAGGTACGATTAGGGAAGGTCACATCGTGAGCACCCCCTCTCGCCCGGTCAAAGACCGGCCTCTACTAACCATGATATCTGTTTTTGAAAACATTGTATGCTCTTATTCCGATTATTGGCCTAGGTTACTATGTGATGCTCGCAGCAAACAAGTATAGACTGGGCCGTCTGAATTGGAACAAAACATTTCATGTTTGTTTGTTTGAAAATGTGGTTTGCTACCCGCAGGTAGGCTTAAAATACAGATTTTGCCACAACCTAGTGGGCTTAACAAACAATCGATGAATTGCTCCAATTCAAATAACCCAACCTCCACCCACAGGCATTCAAGGCAGTTATATCACATAAGCATTTAGCCTCATGGCAAGCATGCTATCATGGCAACACTCACACGCATGCAAGGATGCTAAAGCATAACCACTTACCGAGTACTCCAAGCCAAAACAGAAAGCTTATTAGAAATCATGCATGATCCTAAAATATCTGAGAATGCCTAATGCAACACATGCAAAATGCAACTATAAGCAGTTCGGCTATTCTAGAGATGGCATATGAAATGCAACGGCTAACATGTATTCAATTTAGAATTGAAATACAAATGCGCTTGTATGATCGCCGAGTCGATGCATGCAATATGATGAATGATGCAAACATCTTTGTCATCTTTGTATGCTAATTGAAATATGCCCTATATCTAACCATTCAAAGCGGGTAAATAAAAGGAGAAAGAAATGGGGTTGGAAGACATACATCACACTCACACACCCTTATTACATTTATGCCCTCGCCACAGAGGGTCGAATAAATAATATCTGAGACGAATAAAAGAATATACATCAATAATACAGATTCTAATTAATTAACAAATTAATTACAAAAGAATTGAGACTGGCGTGCAAGCCGAGGCGCCTCGCTCGTGGATAGTATATCTTTGTCGGCCAGTAAATCCAGGGATGCCCCGATTAGCCTCGCTTGCGCTTTCCTCGAATTGCGTGCGATTCGGAAGTCGATAATTCTTCATTTTTCTTTAGCGGAGAGCGGGAAAAGGGCATAGCGCAGTATTTCACAAATATATGCATGTCTCGATCCTCGCGCCACCAATCACGCATATCGATGCATGATGGCCGAGGAGCAGATTTGCACAACTCAATATTGGGATGAATACACATGAACGCTACGAAAAATGGGATGCCTCGAAATGCGTGCCCACGGGCACGCAAACCGAGGTGATGCTGAAAGATGAAAATCGGATAAAACCGAAGTGCCTCGAAGTGCGTGCCCACAGGCGCGCAAACCGAGACGAAACCAAAATGGAGATCAGATAAAACTGGAGTGCCTCGAAATGCGTGCACACGGGCACGCAAACCGAGGCGATGATGTACGATGCAAAATCGGATAAAACCAAAGTGCCTCGAAACGCGTGCCCACAGGCGCGCAAATCGAGGCGATGATGGAAGAATGAAAATCGGATAAAACCGAAGTGCCTCGAAACGCGTGCCCACAGGCGCGCAAATCGAGGCGATGATGAAAGAATGAAAATCGGATAAAACCGAAGTGCCTCGAAGTGCGTGCCTGGTAGCGCCGCAAATCGAGGCGATGATGAAAGAATGAAAAACCGATGGCAAAGCCAAACGCGTGCCCACAGCGCGCGCAAATCGAGGCGGCGATGAAAGGAGAAAATCGGATAAACCGGCAGCCAAACGCTGCGTGCCCACAGCGCCGCAAATCGAGGCGATGATGAAAGGAGAAAATCGGATAGACGGCAGTTTCGGGCGCGTGCCTGGCAGCGCCGCAAATCGAGGCGATGATGAAAGAATGAAAATCGGATAAAAGCGGCAGCGCGCGCGCGTGCCTGGAAGCGCGCAAATCGAGGCGATGATGAAAGAATGAAAATCGGATAAAAGCAGTGCCAAACGCGTGCCTGGTAGCGCAAATCGTCGGCGATGATGAAATGTAATGAAACGGCATACGGAATGCCGGATGGACTTACACCAACATGGGAGAGCCTCGGCTCACTCACATAGGAGGCCGCTTGAACGGATAAATGATGCGGCACACGCACGCAAACCGAGGCAATGCAAAATGATACAAATGGCATACGAAATGATATGCAAGCATGGTAATGGAATTTCAGCACCTAAATAAAGGGAAAACAGCCTCAAACAAATCGAAACGACACCCGAAGCATGCATTCATCCCGAAAGTGCGAAATTAAGCCCCGAAATGGCCTATAGCCATGCTATACATGCAAAATATGATCATGGAAGCAAGAAAAGTAGCAAGGCAGTCCCAAATATGGCATTTTTTCAGTAATAAACATGGCCAAAATGCAAGCATAGATATGGCAACAAAAGCTCGCAAGAATACGGTAAAAGAGAGGATTTTCAAAGCAAGTAGTATATAGAAAATTCAAATAGAAAAATTTTCTTCTACAACATGAAAGAGGGCCCAAAAATAATCATATATGCAGAAGATGGCAGCCTCTAAATCATAAGACAAATATGCTAGAAATAGAAGGCAAAAATGAAGCCACAAGAGGGTATAACCTAAGACATGCAATCTATACACCAAATGACCAAAACTTCTTCATGAAACATGTAAAGGGGGTCAAAATAAGACTAAAACCAGTAGGGGTCGAAGTCCTAAAACCAAACACAAATAGGTCAAAAATTGCATGCAAAAAGTGGCACACTTGATGAAATTTGAAGGAGGTGATAGATACAAAGGCCAAATGAAGTTGAGCCTATCTACAATGTTGTAGAGGGGCTCATTTTAAGCTAAAATCAGTAGGGGTCGGACCCCAAAACCAACACAAATAGGTCAATTTTAGCATGCAAAAAAGTTACCAACTTGAGGAATATTGAAGGAACTAGTGTATACAAACACCAAATGATGTTGGGCCCTTCTACAAAGTTGTAGAGGGGCTCATTTTAAGCACAAAAGCAGTAGGGGTCGGAGCCCCAATTCTCAACCAATTAAAGGATAGAAAAGGATCAAGAAAATGCCCTAAAAGTTGGTTTTGAATACTTACCCTTGAAGACTTGTCTTTCTTTGCTTCTGGCTTGATTTGTGGCTTATCAACCTCTGAAATCCACTTCCTTGCTGCTGGAATCGAAGTTGGAATGGTGAGGCTTAGGGTTGATGAAGGAATCAAGCAAGAACTTGAAGCTTTTTTGGAGTTTTTAGCTATGAAGATGGAGGTTTTTGCCTTGGTGTTCTTGAAGAAATTTTTTCCAACCTTCAAGAAGGAGGGGGAGGGGCCTTCAAATAGGCAAGAAAATGGGGTGTAAAAGGGGAGGGAAAGCATCCAATCTTTCCCTCCTGAAATGTCCCCCGGATGAGGGAGACACTTTGAAAAGCAAATTTGGACACTGAACAGCCGGCAAGCCAGGTGTAGTTTTGCTCAAGGTGGCCGGCTTGCCACCCACCATGGCCGGGCAGCCACCTCCCATGGCCGGCCACCCACCTCAAAAACCAACTTCAAAATTTCTGGCCGACCACCAAACACAAGTGTCCTCCCATGTGTGTAGAATAAGGCCCTGTGGTCGAATTTGGCAACACTGAACCAGGAGCCACAACATAGAGCTTGAAGGAGAGGCCCAAAATGAAAGGCACAATTTCTGCCCGACCACCATACCAAAGTGTCCTCCTAGATGTGTGCAACAAGGTTCCAAGGCCAGAAATTGGCAACACTGAAGCAGGAGCCACAACATAGAGCTTGAAGGAGAGGCCCAAAATGAAACTCACAGGTTCGCCGACCAAGAGTTGGTAGGGTCCTCCTGTGTCCCTCATCACGATATGTAACTTTGGTTGGAAGAAAATACCCCCAAGGTGTTCAACATTGGCCCTATGAGCAAAACGGGCTCCGGAGGAGCGAAACCGTTATCTCGATAATTGCTGGCCTCCCACCCCCAAAGGATCTTCCCGATGTTGAAACAGAGGTACCGCCAAGTTTGAACAAAACTAATGAGAAATGAACGTCGGGGCCAAACCGAGCAAATCGGGATCCCGAAATGGGGTCATGGTGCGGGAAGTGGTGTTCGGCAACGAGGTGGGTATCCGCGCCCCCAGTGCCCTCTGGAATGACAAACCAGAGGTACCTGCCAAAAACCGGAGAAGATGGATGCGAAATGAATGCTCGGGACCAAACCCGCTCGGTTTGGGGTCCCAAAAACCGGCTATGAGCACCGAAAGTGGCATACGACACTGGCGGCATCGGGGCCCCAGGTTTCTCGAAATGATAAAACAGAGGTTCCCGCCAAACCGAAGAAAGCGGATGTGAAATGAATGCTCGGGCCCAAATCACGCAGCCGGTCCCGAAAATGGGTCGCCGGGCACCGGAAGTGGTGTTCGGCTGTGAAGTGGGCATCAGGGGCCCCAGTGTTCCTCGGAACACTAAAACAGAGGTCTCCGCCAAAAACCGGAGAAGTCGGAGATGGTTGGGCGGTCCCGAGCCGAGGCACACAGCCTAACGGCCCCGAAAACCGGGAACCGGGCCCCGAAACGGGCAAAATGGCCTACGGCCACGAAAAGTAGCTCACGCCCACGAGGAGATAGACTACAAGACCCTCCTTCCTCGAAAGAAAACAGAGAAAAACGAGTCCGTTGGCAAACCGAGACAAGGTAGAGAAGAGGGTTCTAAGTCCTGAGGCCACGCGACTCGAGACTTGACCGAGCACAGTATGCAACATCACCGAGTGCTCAATCAGCGACGTCTGAGTCTTAAGGTCGGTCAAAAATGGGGTGTCTACACACACACACGCACATTTATTACAAAATTGTGCCCTCTCGTCGGAGGGTCCAAATGAATACATTAAGCTAGCTACACTAAGCTATTCTAACTAATCTAATAATCTAATTAGACTAATTATTACACAACCAAATTGAATAATTAGCTACAACTAATTATTACAACAACTAACTAATTAAGAATTTAATTAATTATTACAAAACTTAAGCTAGTTAACAAATAAGGAAAACAGTAAACAATGTTGTTCCAGCTCTGGTTGGGGGAGAAGAGGATGCATGCTCAGTTACTATCCTGAAAAGCTCTCTGGTTGCTTTTTAGAGGCTCTGTCTGCAAGGTGTCCTCAAGAAATTCCTGCTGAATCTTACCAAAACCAGTCTGGGGAATACACCAGTGGCCTACCAGCCATGGGAAGCCACTGCCGGCCAAGAATGAAGGTCTGCCGGCCATCTGCAAGGCACTGCCGGCCACTAGTGTGCTGTGATACCAAGCTGCAGCAGAGCACAAAATAGAGAAAATGGAGGGTCTCCCAAGGGTATGTACGCACTATGCCACCCCATATCACCTCAAAACATCAAGGGAGAGGCATAGTCGGATCCAAGACCATCCAAGACCATCAACCACACATCCCGATGCATGATGGCCAAAGATCCAACATGTGCAAATCAATGTGAAATGAATGCACGATAACACATAAATGCCTAGAACTCTATCATGCTTGATCAAGAGCATCGGTGACCGAGAATTGAGACACGTTTCATCACTTGAAGTATGAAACGTCCCTCGTTTCTTATGCTCAGATTAACACTTAATCCAAACGACAATGCAACACAAGCATGGCATACACAATGCGACTCAAGCATGCAAACATGCAATATGACTTAAGCATGCAAACATCTAATGTGACATGAACAACCTGACAAGGCTAATGGCATGCACAATGCTAACGCATGCACAATGCAAATGATTGCATACTCAATGCAATGTTACCTAAGCATACACAATGCAAAGTATAAGGTATAAACAATGCGATGTAATGCAAGCATGCAAACAAAATGTAATCAACCATGCTCAATGGACTTAAACCGAAATGGACAGACCTCAGATATGCCCAAATCAGTGGCCAAAATGCTAAAATGAAGGCACCGAAAACACATACAAGCATGCCTGCCAATTGGCTCACCAATTAAGGTATAAAGGTGCAACTCTCAAGAACACCTAAAGAGTGAAAAGTATGGAAGTGTAACAACACCAAGTGCACTAAAATGAGGTAAGAAATAATGCCAAATCATTTAAACAACACAAGTAAAGCATGCAAAGGTCCTTAAAAGCATGGAGCTATCAAAGAGGACTACAAAGGAGGCATGCAATACATGGCACAAATGCATGAACTAAGCATGGACAGAGCTCAAATAGGTCAAAATAAGGACCTAAACATGCTGAGATGAGGGCCCAAAGACCTAGGCATGTAAGCATACAAGCTAAGCCATAAGCTAGGCAATAATGCACAACACTCAAAGGCACTTAAAGCATGATTGAAGTGGGAATATGGCAATGCTATAGGCTTTGAAATGTCATGTTAAGTGATGCCAAATCACGTGCACAACACAAATGAAGCATGCAATGGTGCTCAAAGCTTGAGGCAAGCAAGAACATTTATACTACAAGTATACAAAATATGAAGCACGTGGCTAAGACAACCCAAAATAGTCCTAGAACATGTTAAAATGAGACTAAAACATGTATGGAAGTAAGCCAAAACAAGCTAGCATGGTGAGCATGAGGTATGATACATACAAGGCAAATAAGGTGGATTACACTACACCTATTAAGACCAAGCATGGGATGACTCAACCAACAAAAATCAGAGTTAAGGCATGTCAAAATAAGCCCAAAAACCCACTGAGATGGCATCCCAAAGACCTAAGCATAGAGGCATGCACAATGATCCATTCATGAGGCATAAAACACAAACTCGCTAAGACATTAAAAGCATGTCAAATGCAAGTGTATGACCACATTACATGGACTGAAATAACATAACAAGTGATGCCAAATTGTTGAAATATGCCAAGTAACACATGATAGTGGACTTGGTGCACAAAGCTAACAAGCTAGATTGAATCATGGCTATACAAAGCAAGTCATGCATGGCCAAAACAACCAAAATCAGACCTTAAACATGGTAAAACATGAACAAAATCTTCTCAGAGCTAAGCCAAAAGCATGCTAAAATGACATGTTAAAGCATGATGCATGTTAAGGCAATAGAGAGGATTACACTACAAGTGCATGAGGCATGCAAGGACCAACCAAACCAAACCAAAACAGAGTCATGACATGGCAAAAAATCACCAAAAACATGCTGAAATGGAAAGAAAATAAGCTAGAATGACATGCTACTTCATGAGGCATACAAAGCTAGTTTGTGTGATTTACACTACAAGTGTGTTATGCATGCATGGAGTGACCAAACCAAGCAAAAATAGTGGAATGCCTCAGCAAAATAACCACAAATACAAGCTAAGATATGGCCAACAAAGGCTTAACAAAGGTGCTCAAACATGAGGCATTCAAAGCTAGTAAACAAGACACAAAGGAGAGGGGATGACCCTCTCCTATTTAGGACACAAAAACCACCTTTCCACCACTAAAAATCCTCTGGATTTCAGTGGTAGAAAGATCATGCAAAGGCTTCAACAAGAGCCTAAAGGGATGGCTCAAAACAAGGCCTAACAAGGCCTAAGAGGGAGTAAACCACCCCTAACGAAAAAGTGACCTTAAACAAAGGTCTAAAGCATGCAAAAACATAAATTTTTTCAATTAAAAGCAAGGCCTAAAACAATATGCAAGGATGGCCAAAATGAGGTACAAATAAATGCTAAAAGGGGGAATATACTCACCCTTGAAGTTTAACTTCGAAACCAGCAAGCTCTGAGGCTAAAAACCAACTTTCAGAGCTCAAGTAACACTCCCAAGAACCTCAGCCCAAAGGTAGTGGTGTACCTCTATGTGTTGTAGTGCAAAAGTGCAAGAAAAATAGACTTTAGAGCACTATTCTATGCAATATAGAGAGAGAATGAGAAATATATATATATATATAGAGAGAGAGAGATATACAACTTCTCTAAAAAATGGCTAAACCCCGTTGGAGAGGAAGGGCCTCTCCTTATATAGAAGAAAACAATTCAAAGCTTGTTAAACAAGCTTGGAAAGGGGCTCATCCCTCCACACACGTGTATAGAGGAGAGATGAGTGAAAGCCAGCTGGCTCAAAAGATCTGGCATGAAACCTGCTGAGACAAGGGTTCTGCCAGCCATCAGTGGTGGCTGGCAGTGGCTCACTGATGGCCGGCAGGCTTCATCAATGGCCGGTAGTAACAAAGGCATAGCCGGCAGTGGCAGTCAGTGGCCAGCAGTGCACCAAGAGAATCAAGCTGGAAGGGTCAATACATGGTCCAAAAATGGGGCAGAAAGGATACAGGGTTTGGAAAGCTCAATGTTCCGCCGTGACAGTTGAGTACTCGACGAGCAATCAAACTAGTGGTTACATATACCTGCAAGCACAACTAAGTCTTGAAGACAGTCAAAAATGAGGTGTCTACAGGTTGGGAAACATACACACACACATGCATACTTATTACAACATTATGCCCTCGCAAAGGAGGGTTCGAATGAATAATTAGCTAGCTACGCTAATCAAACTAATCTAATTTAAACTAACTAAACTAATTATTACAAACCAATTGAATAACTAGCATACTAATTACTAATTATTACAACACTTTAATCAACTAGTAAACTAATTAATTAAAATAAATGCACATTAACTAATCATGCAAAGCATTAAAACTACACTGCTATAGCTCTACTTTGGAAAGCGGAAGATGCATGCGCTCGGTTTTCGCCCTGAAAAGCCCTCTGTTGGCTCCCAAGAGGCTCTCTGTTTGCAAGGTTGACCATACTCCAGAATCTTTCTGCTCCAACTTACCAAAAACTTGCTGAGGATTGCACCAGTGGCCTGCCGGCTATGAGAGGTTGCTATCGACCCCCTGTCGGCCAAGAATAAGGCATTGCTGGCCACTGGTGAGGCACTACCGGCTACTGATGCTCTGGTTCACCACACTGCAACAGAGCACAGACAAAGCAAAACAAAGGTTTTTCAAAAGGTATGTTTGTACTATACCTTTCCTTATCATCTCAAAACCTCAAAGGAGTGGCACTCTTGGATCTAAAACCACCAATCAAGCAATTTCATTGCATGATGGCCAAAGATCCAAGGAGTACAATTTCATTGTACGCAAAAAAAACAAGACTCAAGACCACCACCTTATCAGGTGTGATTAAAGGCAATGGAGACCAAGGAGATTGGCTCATTTCATTACTTTGAGTACGAAATGCTCCAATCTTCCTTGTGTTCAATATAACGTTCGATTGAACACATGCAATGCAACACAGCATGTTTATCTTGCTCAAGTTTTACTTATCACTTTTATTTACTCATTTTAATTACCAACTCATTCTTTAATTGATTAAGTCCATTGGTGAGAGTCCTCTAAAGAGAAAGAAGTGTCAACCAATGGATGATTTAAGGCAAGAGAGAGATCATGCCTTTGGTTAGTAGAAACCCTCAGAAGAGGATTAAAACCATTAAGCACAAATCTCAATCTCAAGCTTAAAGAATCCCAAACTTGAAACAACTCTCAAAAGCAATTGAAAGAGTGAAACAAATGAGAATGTGAAAGAGCTATATATGCTGAAATTACATGCAAAATGACACTACAACATGCAACCAACTCAAGCAACTCATGTTTAAAGGCCTAAAACAATGAGCTAGTGAAGGAATTACACTACAACTACACCATACAAGGCTCAAAAGCAACAACCAACCCAAAACAAAGGTAAAACAGTCCAAAATATAGCTTAAAACATTCTAAAATTAAGCTAACACAAGCTAGAATAATAGGCTAAAACATGAAGCATGCTAGACTAATAAGCAAGACACAAGGAGGGGAGGCTAACCCCTCCAATTTTGGACTTCAAAACATGTTTTTAACCACTAAAATAGCCCTGAAAAATAGTGTTTAAAAGCTTTGAAAAAGATGATACAATGGTGGGAAACATAATGGCAAATGCCTCCAAAACAAGGTACAAAGAAGGGCTATCAACCCCTTATCCTTTAATGGCCTTAGGACCCAAGCTTTAGCCCAAAAATACAGAGTTTTTATAGCCAAAAATCAATTGAAGACATGCTAGAATGAAAACAAAACTAGCTAAGACAATAAGCTAAAACATGGGGTTACCCTACAACCATGCAAAAGACTACTCATTCAACACAAACAGCTCAAAACAAAGCTAACGCAACCCAAATTAGAGGCAAAAATATGTTGGAAATAAGCTGAGTTAAGCTACAAAAACATGCTAACATATGGAGCTAACTAGGCTTGAAAGCTAGACACAAGGAAGAGAGGCTAACCCCTCCAATTTTGGACCTCAAAACAAAGTTTTTACCACTAAAAAACCTCTAAATTTTAGTGGTTAAAAGGCCAAAAGAGTTGGTTTGAATGTGATGAAAAGATGGCACAAAAGCTTAACAAGCAAAGAGACAAGAATGATGGACCACTGCCAAACTCAAAATAGCCTCAAACCACCATTTTTAAGCCTCAAAAATAAAGGTTTTTGTAGTTGAAAATTAGGCCAAAAACAAAACAAAAAGATGGCAAAACAAGTTATGCAAAACAAGTTTAAAGGGTAAAGGTTATACCTCTTGAAGCCAAGCACACTTTAGGCATAGATGAGGCACCAAATCAAGCTAAAATCACCTTATAAAGCTCAAAGAAGGTCCCAAGGAATCTCAACCCAAAGATAAACCACTTTGGTTAAGGGTTGATAGGTTAAAGTTTGAAGTATACAAGCTTCTAAGCATAAAAGCTTAAGAGAGAGAGACTCACAAAATATTTCACTCCTAAAAAATGTTCTAACCTTCAAAACCATAGAGAAGGCCCTCTATATATAGAAAAATGAGAGCTCATGTCGAAAATATCCCAAAATGGACAACTGGAACAGCTGGAAGATAAATATCTGCAAAAATCTGTCTTTTTGCACCAATGGCCGACAAGGGATCATTGATGGCCGGTACAGGTCCATTCTTGGCCGGCAAGGAACACTCCTGGACGGCAGGTGGCTGGCAAAGGCCATTCATGGTTGGCACATGGCCAAAAAAGCCCATCCATGGCCAGCAACCTCCACCTCTAGTTGGCCAAAAAAATCTGCTTTTTGGGCCCAACTTCAACCGGACCTATCTCCTTCATCTGGACTTCTTTGCAGGTCATTCTTGAGCCTAAATTGAAGCCTCAGAAGTCTTCTTTCCAATGGTGGAATCCTCACATCAAAATTCCAATTGTGAAAAAAGATATGCCTCTTTTAGTGAAGACTGCTCAGTTTCAATCCAACCCAGATTCATGTCCAACTTCTTCTTTAACTAGTTTTCTTCTCTCCTCTCCCATTTTCTTCAACTGCAAAACCCTAAATAAGGTGTTTCAAAGATTTTTTCAAAGAGTTCGCCCATCTTCCATTTATTTCCACTTTGTCCTTGCTCGGTTTACCAAAAAACGCAATATTTAACGAAATACGAGCCTCGGAACATCGTAGAATCATTTTTCAAAAATATTTTGAAAGTGAGGGTTTTAAGGTCTAAAAAAAAATTTATTCAAAAGGCTTTGGTCCAAAATGGGATGTAAGGTTAGGATTTGAAGCTCTCCTTGCCGAAGAAATTGAACCTTTGGATAGCATAGCCTTCATCACCAAGTAAACAATCAATGGCGTCCAAGTCTTAAGGGCGGTCAAAAATGAGGTGTCTATAGTTGCCCCTCTTCGACAGAGCTCAGAGTCATGAAATGACGTGAGCGAATGTCAAAGCCCAGAGACGACCCATTTTTGACAAGGCCAAAGACTTGGACAAATAAACAAAATGCAAATGCGGTTGGTTGAACCCGAGGGTTGCCTACATGTCCCTTTGCACAGAATCAAACCAGCATAGTTCAGGGGCAGGATGCAAAATGATACACAATATAACAAAACAGTGTAAATGATATACAATGTAACGAAACAATGCAAATGACATGTAATGTAATTGAATCCTCAAACCACAAGCAGTTCAAAACCACACAAATACCATAAAAGGGATGGAGATGCAACATCAAACTACGTTTAACATAGAAAAGGTGTCAGAACCCTCAAACCACAATTCTCTTAGTGGAATAGGCGTGTGCACATGCCAAACTATGTGTTTCGCAGAAAGAATACAAGTAATTGGGTGGCATGATATAAGCGATGAATGATCTGTTGAGGAAAGATCGTGATCCTAAATGCTGAATGTAACAAAACAAAGTACGATGCAATGGATGTAATTGATGAAGTGAACAAGGTGTAAGCTAAACTATGTCTTACTTAGAAAAGGCATGGACACAAAACAGACCGTGTCTAACACAAAAAAGGTGCCAAAACCCTCAGACCACAATTCTCTTAGTGGAATAGGCGCATAGACATTATCACAGAGCCATGCTTTAACGTGAAAAGTATAGGCACATGCCGAACTAAGCTTAACATGGAAAGGATGCAAGCAATGAAACAAATATGATGCAATAGATGTATGCAATAAATTCTACATGCAAGGTGATAAAAGTACTAGATAATGAAATGCGATGTAGCTGGGAAGTGAAAGTACCTTATAGGGGCAATTGGCGATGACTCACCTTATGCTGATGTGGGTCTCCCTCTTCTGCATCTTGCGTTTCAAAACCATAGGTACCACTTTTCTCCCTGGCTATAGTCGCAGCTTTCCATATTCTCCAATAGGGTGACAGACTAGGTTGGTTCAGTATCCAGAATCGAGGCACATACACGCTACCTCAACCTATGGGGCTGCCATACAGATTTCAAGCTGTGGATACACCCCTAGGTATTTAAACCAGACTTTAGTCTCAGAAATCCCGAACCTTTATGTTCTAGGCATCGGCCATTCGAATTCTAGTTTCCACCGTCTCAGTTGATCTCCTAGGAACTCATCGCAAACACAGGCAGGTGGCTATACCAAACCACCAGAAGTCGTTCAGGCACGACAAATACCAAAGGAATTACACTTTTAGAGGATCTAAAGTCTCCTAGACTAGTGAGAGTGCACAAAACAGTGCGATACAAAGATGCAAGGTGCACAAGACAGTGCGATGCAGAGTGAATGCACAAAACAGTGCTATTTATGTGCACAAGACAGTGCGATGCAGAGTGAATGCACAAGATAGTGCAATATGCAAGGTACACAAAACAGTGCAATACAAGGTGCACAAAACAGTGTGAGACAAAGTGAAATGCACAAGACAGTGCGATGTGTAAGAAAACGCGAGTGTAAATTCAAATGCACAAGAAAGTGCGATGTGCAAGAAAGCACGAGTGTAAATTCAAATGCACAAGAAAGTGCGATGCACAAGAAAGTGCGAGTGTAAACTGCACAAAAAAGTGTGATGCGCAAGAAAGCATGAGTGTAAACTGCACAAAAAAAGTGCGATGCATAGGAAAATGCGAGTGTAAACTGCACAAAAAAGTGCGATGTGCAGAAAAGCGTGAGTGTAAACTACACAAAGAAATGCGATGCGAAGGAAAGCGCGAGTGTAAATGCAGGATTTTAAGGTCTCCTAGACTAAAGAATGCACAAGATAGTGCGAATGAGACACAAAGTGTAAATGCATGAGACAGTGCGAGTGAGACACAACCACAAGGTGCACAAGACAGTGCGAGTGATACACAACCACAAGGTGCACAAGACAGTGTGAGTGAGATGAAATTGTGAAATAGATGCACTGAGTAAGATTATTGTGCGATAAATGCATGATGTTGATTGAAAGCATGTTCTATGCATGAAACAAGCATATTCTACAGAAGAGACAAAAGCATATTTTATGCAACATTGAAGCATATTCTATGCATGAAACAAGAGCATATTCTATGCAATATTAAGAGCATATTCTATGCAAGAGACAGGCATATTCTATGCAACATTGAAAGCATATTCTATGCAAGAATCATAAACGATGCGCAACACGCATGCAACAAAAGTGTATATGAAAGTTCACACTCTATGCAATAGGGGAGGCAAATATCTACTTTGGTGCCTCCAATTTACCTCTCGAAGGACTTTACAATGTGCTTAACTGAAAAAGGACACACCTTGTTCATATTGGCGCGAGGTAACATCTGCATGTGAAAACCACAGGTGCTACTAGGACTGCCATTCTGACTTGAAGCAGGCTTAAGCTTGAGGTCGAAATGCACTCATACTCTAGAGAAAGGCGAGGCCTGAGAAAGTGCACCTAGAATGCAGTCTTGGAACTTGCCGAAGTTGAAACATGCTAAGATGCTCTAAATTTTCCCTCTTTTCTTTTGCTTTGCAGTCCGGAACCTATGTAGCTTCAGATAGGTCCTAGTTCGATTGTTCTCACATGACCTGGGTTGAACCCTACAGTTTTATGAAAGAACAAATCCTGTTTTGAATAACACAACATTCCGGGCACAAAACAATTTTTTTTTGAAATTGAGAGTGAGAATGAGTTCGTAACCGGGTATTGAGCCTACGATTGACCACAGTCAAAATGACTCAACAAAGGAAAAACAAAGGTAAAACAACCTAAACACATCTATTGACACTCAAAACGACTCAAAACAAAAATCAAGACAAACCAAAAACGACAAACACAATATTTGAACGTATTCCAATGGCGAGAGATCTCTCAGTTCACGAGGAGCCCGCTTCTCCTGGTATTGTTTCCCATCCTTTCTCATTTGTGATCCTCACATCACTTGGCACTTGATCTATTTTTCTCTGAAAAGCCATTTCCTCATTTTTTCTCTCAGCGCACATCTCTCTATTCTTTAATCTCTCTTATTTTTTTATCCTTCCCCTAGGTGGTTGATGGATAAGCAGGAAGTTGTGGGCTCTTGCCCCTAGTATTCTACTAGATTCTCCTTCTTTCGCTCACAATTAGTGAGCTCTCCCATAAAGGGGTTGTGATGTGACTGGATGTGCAGCAGATCTGTAACTAACATCGGTTGACGATGCCCTTGGCTTAGATTAACTGAGATGAGTTATAACATGTCCCACCGACCAAGTATACAATTGATTGGTCTGACACATTGCGTTTTCTATGTCCCCATTTTGGGCCAGATGCCAATTTGGGTGTGATCATCCAGATGAGGGAATCGAACATCCCGCTCCATTTTTCAATTCATGCTTCGCGCTTGGCTTGATACCTCGCTGCTTGGAGGATATGAGAGCTTTTGGCCTTTTATTGTTAGCTTCAGTTGTGCCCTTTTCTGGCAAGTACGTTGATAATGGGGAAAAGACATAAAACCTGACTCAACTGTGCCCCTAGTTCATCATTTTGACCATTTTTTGTTTTTTGGCTTTTTGCTAAAACAATTTTGACCAACATCAGAGTTAGATTAACATGCTTGTTCGATTTTCTGATTTAAAATCATGCAAGTCAGGCTATGAGCACTAAAATTTTTCCTTTTTTGGGTCCAAGAAATGGTTTAGTTTTGGAAAAATAGAATAATTTTTGAGAAAACTAGTCAACTTCATTAAAAATCCTCAAAAACTGTTTTTGCAAATGGCCACTGCTCGACCAATATAGAATCAACTCTTGAGATGCACAACCTCATATCTGAATTTGATTTGTCTTCCAGCTGAATCTTTCTAACGGAATAGGACAATCGAATTTGAACGAAGACGAGCCAATTTGTACATGGATTGGATAGCCGAGTTGAACAAGGGTAAACCAATCAACATAGATGAGCCAAGCAAGATGAAAATGATTGGGGCCGAACTTCGAGATGAAGTTGCCTACGTATCAGGATGGGAATCAGGCCGTACGTAGTTCCGGGTTAAGGTACACTAGAGTATTAACACTCTCTTTTTGTGCTCTAACTTTTGCCAAAGTCGCCCTTTCGGGTTTTCAACCTTGCGAGCACTGTTTTTCTTTTCTTTTCATCTTTTCTTTTGTTCTTTGTTTTTTTTTTCATTTTTGTTCTTTTTCTTCTTTTCTGCTCTAACTTTTACCTGTGTCGCCCTTTTGGGTTTTCGACCCAGCGAGCCTCTCAAGGATAGAAAATTTTAACTTGTCCATGTTGATTGGCCATAGGATCTATAAGCCATATGAATCCAGGAGAATGGCTGTTGTTCACTGATGATGTAGGAGCCCATCCAATCGGGTTTGAATTTGCCCCTAGTGTTGTGGATAGGAGCTTAATTGTCCTTTAGCAAAAATTTTCTTCTTTCAGCTGCTCGAATTTGGCTTTCTTGCTAGTCTTCATTGACTTGGGGAATGGCTCATCTTTTGAATCTTTGCACACATCTGGCATTTTTGCCTCTAGTTCAAGGGCTACTTCTGATCTAGCTTTGCAAGCTTCCCTTGATAACATCTGACCTTCTTGATTTGACCTTCTTGCCCCTAGTTCAAGGGTTGCTTCTGATCCGGCCATACAAGCCTCATGTTTTGGTTGATCGTTGAACATTCTGAGTCAAGGTTCAAGGTTTGAAAGCAAAAAGGGTCGAGTCTTGAGGTCGAGAGTGATCCTATGCTGCACAATCTCGAAAGCGATTCCACGCATGTCTTCACAAGACCACGCGAAACATTTTTTGAAATCTTTTAAGAAAGCGACTAGTCACTCGTGAAGACAGTGTAGAACCAGTCTGGACTAAGCCAGGATCCTTCTCAGTACTCACATTAACAAACATGATCTCATTCATCAATGGCTTAGCATGCCTCTTTTTCTCTCAATTGATCAAATTTTTGCAAATCCCGAGGAATTCCTTCCTCTTTGTTTTCATCATAGTGTTTAAAAAGTTTTGAAAAACTTAGGTCAATGCAATGGTTTCAAGGCACAGAAAAAGTAGGTGAAAATCACTGTCGTTTCATTCAGATCTTTTGGCGCAACTGGCTCAATGGTAGAAACAGACTCAAAAGAAAGAGTGTAAAAGACAAACACACAAAACAAGCAAGTGATGCCCAAGGTAACACCCCCAAAATCACCCGACTCTAACACTACAGGACTAACTCGATACAACAAGACAGACTCAACTGACTCAATACAAAAAAACTGACTCAATACAACACAACAAGACTGACCCAATATCCAAGTCAGAAAGTAAAATAAACAGCATTTGCAAATTGCTCAAAACAGTGCGTGCCATCCACCATATCTAGAGTAAAATGAGCGCCATCAGCAGGTGGTTCATCCCCCGATCACATAATCATATTATGCCCCAAGTTCATCGATCTAGTGCCAATAGACTTTGTAGAACCTGGTGCGGCGATGACCCTTTTATCAATCAGATCTTGTATTTCATGGCGAAGACGAAAACAAATGCCAGTGTCATGGCCAGTTTGTTGATGGAAGGCACAGTACTTGGCCGGATTATGCTTAGCTGGAAGGGGATCCAAGAGAGGCCAAGGCTCAAACGGTTTGGGATGGCCTTGTCCTATAAGGATTTGAAGAGCTTTGGACAAGGTCATGTAAAACAAGGCGAAGACCCTCTGGCCTCGAAGTTGGTGCTTCGAAGTTTGTGGAATTGTGTTGTATGTACAGGCAAAGGGGTTGACTGGGTTTGATGATCTCTTCCGAGTGTAGAATTGGAGCTGAAATGGGTGTTTCTGGTACGACATCCCTTTTCCCGGCTTGCCCCTTAATTCAGCATGCTCTCATCCTGAATGGCAAAAGTGTCATCCACAGTCTTTGCAACAACTGAAAGCACTTGCTTTTTGTTCAGTCCCTCAGCCTTCAAAGCCTCAACAGCCCACTGAAGATGTTCGTAGTGACCAATGCTTGCCCTGACCATGTTCTTACCACTTGCCTCCACTTGTCCATGGGATTGTCCTTTTTCCAATGCAGCCTGTCCCCAGATTGGGAAGCCTTTTGGCGTGAAATTTTTGGCATGTGATGTGGTTGATGATGGAGCCAAAACCCCAAAGGCTAAATCTGCCACTATTCTCTGCAAATTTTCAACCATGCTCATTAGCTCGGAAATAGTGGGTTCATGGGTTTGAGATAATTGGGGTTCAAGTGCGTCCATCATGCACAAATTCGTGCTTTCTGGAATGAAGACCTCAAGTTTGGACAAATGGACTGGGGTGATGTATATACTGGGGTTGTAGGTGGATGGAAGTGTATGGATTAGATTGAGATTAGAGATGACGGGTCAGTACTAGCCCGAGGTCCTTTTGGTGGAGCTATGGTCTCTTCATCAATAAGATCCTGAATCTTATGACGAAGGCAGATACAACGGTTTGTATCATGACCGTGTTGTTGATGATAGGCACAGTATTTACCTGGGTCATATCTTGGTGGAAGAGGATTTATGAGGGATCGGGGTTCTAGGAGTTCTAGGTACCCTTTTTCTTGTAGCATTTTCAAAACTTGAGAGAGACTCATGTAAAGAGGATGTAGATTTCGGGCTTGGTGCTAAGTTGAAGTGGTTGGTCTTTGGTTGTTATCGGAAAGAAGATTTTCGATGGGTATGGTTGTAGTGTTTACTTCTTCTGAGCATTTTAAAACTGTGCTACCGCTGGTAATAGCATCGGAAGTACGAACGACATTTGTCCTCATAAACTCATTACTTTCCATAATGTGCCCTTGTCGGATGGCATCCTTGATTTGAACCCCAATTTCATGGAGGTCCATAAAGTTGAAGATCAGCTTCTGTAATATCTCAGCTTGCCTAGTCATATCTTGCTACAGCAAATCTACTAATTACTGAAAACGGATCAGCAAATCCTCTAGATTTGTCAGAGGCTGCGCCATGATAAAGGTAGATGCTCGTGCTCTGAACAAAGGTGATCTAGTTGGTAAATGCTGAAATAGTGGAACCGATGAGCCCTGTCTGGCCCTTCTTTGCCTGCCTCTAGCGAAAGAAACACTGGTGGTCCTTTGAACTAAATTTCCAAACTGACAAAGTCTATCAACACAAGTCCAATGTACCCGGGGGATATTGGAGCCTTCTAAAGCTATGGTTCTAGGACTACCTTGCAAAAAAGAAAACAGGCAGCACCTCAGCCTGGTTTCACTAGAATAGATATGAGCATAGCTGAATGACTGTACTCTTTACTGAATTTTGCCCCAAAATCATATACCAACTTGGCAACTGATATGCATATTCCTATACAGTTTCACTGTAAAACATATACTAGGTAATTGAGAGCCAAAACACCCCTCTGATGGGGTAGGGTTACCCTGTCCTAGTTTCGTCAGGAGCTAAGGTTTTACTATGCACAACAAGTAGCTTCACACAATCTTGCGTTCGTGTAAGCAACATGTCCTAGTTTGGAACAGTCTCTATGGCTTCTGATATGCAACTAGGTCGATTGGTCAAAAGGGTACCTCAGCAAGACTACCTAATATACCTCTTACACCTAACACCGAAAAGTGAAAGGAGGATCAAACGGTACAACGGTAGTCCAGATCCAAGGCTTGTGTTCCCATCGTTGCAGAGCCCGTAACCGGTCAACCTTTTAGCAAGCTTTTCCAAGCAAGCCTCCGGCAAACCGCTCAGGAATAGCAGATGGCAAACACTGTGACTTAGGCGCACCGATGCAAATGCAAAGAAACACATAAGTATAAATAAAACAACATATCATAAGTTCAAGTCAAGTTCTCTAAATCCCCAGCAGAGTTGCCAGAAACTGTGGGCTCGCCTTTTTCCGCCCCCCGCACCTTTCGGAAAGGGTTTGAAAAGAAGGCCCCACAATTCGAATTCCCGCGGTTCTGAATCTAGTCTCACAAAGTGCAATGTGAAACTAATAATCACCAACGAGTCTAATCCGGCAAATCGTTTTGGAAAATCAGATTTAAATTAAATAATGCCAAAATTGGACTGCTTTGCCAGTTATAGAGTCGCCACCTAAATATTTTATTTTTGGAAAAATTTAAGAAACCCTGACTCGTGCCAAAGGCCACGTGTTCATCATCACCAAAGTTGCCTCAGCTCGGGAACTTAGGTACGAGAGGGAAAGGTCCTGAAATGAGCACCCCCGCTCGCCCGATCAAAGATCGACCTCTACTAATCATGATATGTTCTTTTATAAACCTTATGTGTTCTTATTATGGTTATTAAACTAGCTTTACTATGTGATGCACGCATACAAGTATAGACTAGTCGCAAGACTTGGAACAATTCAACTTCATGTTTGTTTTAAAAAATGGTTTAAATTTGCCTCCCTCAAGTGGGCCTGAAACATGCGGATTTGCTACCAAACAAGGTGGGCTTAAAAGCATGATTTTGCCACCACAAAGTAGGCTTAAAACTCACATTCACTAAATTATTCCAATTCAAACAACAAAGCCTTCATCTATAAGCATTCATGCAGTTTAGTAAATAAGCATATAGCCTCGTGGCAAGCATGCGAAACATGGCAACATGGAAATCACACTCATACAAGTATGCTAAAGCGTAAAAGCTTACTGAGTACTCTAAGCCAAAACAAAAGCTAGTTAGAAAAATGCATGATCCTAACTATACAAGATGTCTAATGCAACACATGCAGTAATACAATTAATAGGCTCAGCTACTAATATGGCATACGAAGCAACTTGAACAACATGCTTTTAAACACGTATTCAAAGAACTGTATTGAAATTTCAATGCAGTTTAAATGATGCGCCGAGCCTCGGTACATGCAAGACAAATGAATGGATGCAAACATGCAAGCATAAGGTATGCTAATTGAAAATGTCCTTAATCTAACCATCGAAAGCGGTTAAATAAAAGGAAGAAAGATGTGGCGTTGGAAGACATACACACACACACGCACACTTATTACAACATTATGCCCTTGCGAAGAAGGGTCCGAATGAATAATTAGCTAGCTACACTAATCAAACTAATCTAGTTTAAACTAATTAGACTAATTATTACAAACCAATCGAATAACTAGCAAACTAATTACTAATTATTACAACACTTTAATCAACTAGTAAACTAATTAATTAAAACAAATGCACAATAACTAATCATGCAAAGCATTAAAACTACACTGCCATAGCTCTACTTCGGAAAGCAGAAGATGAATGCGCTCGGTTTTCGCCCCGAAAAGCCCTCTGTTTGATTCCCGAAAGGCTCTATTTGCAGGGTTGACCATACTCCAGAATCTTTCTGCTCCAACTTACCAAAAACTTGCTGAGGATTGCACCAGTGGCCTGCCGGCCATGAGAGGTTGCTGTCGGCCCCCTGCCGGCCACTGATGCTCTGGGTCACCACACTACAACAGAGCACAGACAGAGCAAAACAAAGGTTTTTCAAAGGGCATGTTTGTACTGTACCCCTCCTTATCATCTCAAAACCTCAAAGGAGTGGCACTCTTGGATCTAAAACCACCAATCAAGCAATTTCATTGCATGATGGCTAAAGATCCAAGGAGTACAATTTCATTGTATACAAAAAACAAGACTCAAGACCACCACCTTACCATGTGTGATCAAAGGCAATGAAGACCAAGGAGGTTGGCTCATTTCATCACTTTGAGTATGAAATGCTCCAATCTTCCTTGTGTTCAATATAACGTTTGGTTGAACATATGCAATGCAACACAACATGCTTATTCTGCTCAAGTTTTACTTATCACTTTTATTTACTCATTTTAATTACCAACTCATCCTTTAATTGATTAAGTCCATTGGTGAGAGTCCTCTAAAAAGAAAGAAGTGTCAACCAAGGGATGATTTAAGGCAAGAGAGAGATCATCCCTTCGATTAGTAGAAACCCTCAAAAAATGATTAAAACCATTAAGCACAAATCTCAATCTCAAGCTTAAAGAATCCCAAACTTGAAACAACTCTCAAAAGCAATTGAAAAAGTGAAACAAATAAGAATGTGACAGAGCTATATATGCTGAAATTACATGCAAAATAACACTAAAACATGCAACCAACTCAAGCAACTCATGTTTAAAGGCCTAAAACAATTATCTAGTGAAGGAATTACACTACAACTACACCGTACAAGGCTCAAAAGCAACAACCAGCCCAAAACAGAGGTAAAACAGTCCAAAATATAGCTTAAAACATTCTAAAATTAAGCTAACACAAGCTAGAATAATAGGCTAAAACATGAAGCATGCTAAACTAGTAAGCAAGACAGAATGAGGGGAGGCTAACCCCGCCAATTTTGGACTTCAAAACATGTTTTTAGGCACTAAAATAACTCTGAAAAATAGTGTTTAAAAGCTCTAAAAAAGATGATGCAATGGTGGGAAACACAAGGGCAAAGGCCTCCAAAACAAGGTACAAAGAAGGGCTATCAACCCCTCAGCCTTTAATGGCCTTAGGACCTAAGCTTCAGCCCAAAAACACAAAGTTTTTATAGCCTAAAATTAGTTGAAAGACATGCTTGAATGAAGACAAAACTAGCTAAGACAATATGCTAAAACATGGGGTTACACTACAACCATGCAAAAGACTACTCATTCAACACAAACAGCTCAAAACAGAGCTAAAGCAGCCTAAATCAAAAGCAAAAACATGCTAGAAATAAGCTAAGTTAAGCGATAAAAATATGCAAACATATGGAGCTAACTAGGCTTGAAAGCTAGATACAAGGAGGTGAGGCTAACCCCTCCAATTTTGGACCTCAAAATAAAGTTTTTACCATTGAAAAACCTCTAAATTTCAGTGGTTAAAAGGCCAAAAGAGTTGGTTTGAAAGTGATGAAAAGATGGCACAAAAGCTTAACAAGCAAAGAGACAAGAAGGGTGGACCACCCCCAAACTCAAAATAGCCTCAAATCACCATTTTTAAGCCTCAAAAACAGAGGTTTTTGTAGTTGAAACAAGGCCAAAAATAGTACAAAAAGATGGCAAAACAAGTTATGCAAAACAAGTTTAAAGGGTAAAGGTTATACTTATTGAAGCCAAGCACACTTTAGGCACAAATGAGGCACCAAATCAAGCTAAAATCACCTTCTAAAGCTCAAAGAAGGTCCCAAGGAATCTTAGCCCAAAGATGAACCACTTTGGTTGAGGGTTGATAGGTTAAAGTTTGAAGTATACAAGCTTCTAAGCACAAAAGCTCAAGAGATAGAGAAATATAAAGAGAGAGAATTGTAGAGAGAGACTCACAAAATATTTCACTCCTAAAAAATGTTCTAACCTTCAAAACCATAGAGAAGACCTTTATATATAAAAAAACTGAGAGCTCAGGTCAAAAATATCCCAAAATGGACAGCTGGAAGACAAATATTTGCAAAAATCTAACTTTTTGCACCAATGGCCGGCAAGGGATCATTGATGGCCGGCACAGGTTCATTCTTTGTTGGCAAGGATCACTCCTGGACGGCAGGTGGCCGGCAAAGGCCATTCATGGCCGACACATGGCCAGAAAAGCCCATCCATGGCCAGCAACCTCCACTTCTAGTTGGCCAGAAAAATCTGCTTTTTGGACCCAACTTCAACTGGACATATCTCTTTTATCTAGACTCCTTTGCAGGTCATTCTTAAGCTTAATTGAAGCCCCAGAAGTATTCTTTCCAATGGTGGCAGCCTCACATCAAAATTCCAGCTACGAAAAAAGATATGCCTCTTTTAGTGAAAACTGCTTAGTTTCGATGCTACCCGAATTCATGCCCAACTTCTTCTTCAACTAGTTTTCTTCTCTCCTCTCCTATTTTCTTTAACTCCAAACCCCTAAATAAGGTGTTTTGAAGATTTTTTCAAAAATTTCACCCCTCTTTCATTTATTTCCACTTTGTCCTTACTCGGTGTACCAAAAAATGCAACATTTAACAAAATGCGAGTCTCGGAATATCGTAGAATCATTTTTCAAAAATATTTTAAAAGAGAGGGTTTTAAGATCTAAAAAAACATTTTAGTCAAAAGGCTTTGGTCCAAAATGAGGTGTAAGGTTAGGATTTGAAACTCTCCTTACCGAAGAAATTGAACATTTGCATAGCATAGCCTTCATCACCAAGTAAACAATCAGTGGCGCCCAAGTCTTAAAGACGGTCAAAAATGGGGTGTCCACACACTTTAAACTTTTTCCAAACATAACACTTAAATATAACACAAAAAAACTTTTTAGTGTATTTTTTTCTAAACGTAACACTCCAATTAATGTAATTTCAAATGTAATACTCCAATATAACACACATAAAAACATCAAAATACTTAGTGCATTTTTTTCCAAATGTAATACTCACAGTTTAAAATTATACATTACCTAAAGCTTACTAAGGGATTTTTGTACTCCTTTTGGAATGATTTGAAGAATCTCACACCTTTTTGAAATAGTTTGAAAAATCTCACGTCCTATTTTTTTTTTTTTAGTGTTACGTTGAGTGTTACACTAAGGAATTTTTTTTGAAGTGTTATATTAAAGTGTTACAGATTAAAATTATACATTTGCTCAAAACTTATGAAGAAGTTTTTGTTCTCATTTTGAAATATTTGAAGAATCATACTTTCTTTTGAAATGTTTAAAAATTTTCATATTTCAAGTTATTTTTGTACTCTTTTTAAAATGTTTGAAAAATCTTACATTTCAAGTTATTCCAAATAAAAAAAATTCTCATATAAAAATTCATCACAAATTTGATTATCTTACCTTTTTAACACACAAAAAAACTAAATAAAAAATAACAGAAATAAGGGTATGACCTTAAATTCAATTTTTAAATAAAATATTAAATCTATCTTTACAAAATCAATGAGATTAATTGATTTATAAAAAAATTCTTAGGACTAATTGAATCATCATTTCACAAGATAGAATTTATAAATAAATTTTTTAACTTTTTATTAACAAAATATTGCCTTCCTTTGCCGATAAAAAAAAAAAAAAAATTACTAATTAATCTCACCTCAATTCAATAGATTGTTGTTTAAATTTAGGATTGGTTTGGGATGTTCTTAATAAGTGCACTTTTTGACTTTTTGTGAAATATGAGTTGGGTTTGAAGTGATGTAATCGAGAGGTGATGTGACTTAAATAAGATAATGTGACTTAAATAGGATAGTGACTTTTTAACTTTTTGACTTTTTTAAACTTTTGCTCCCTTAAGAGTGCTCTAATTATAAGAAAATTATTTGCAAATAATAATCAAAAGGATTCCTTTTTTAATTTGAAATGTGAACTACATAATCAAACAAAATAAACAAAAAAAAACAAAACAAACACACAAAACCTGAAAGGTTTTTAGTAGACTAATTTATTTTGGGACAAATTATACTAGAGTCATTGTGGTTTGTCTTTTGTATTAATTTAATTCTTATAATTTTAATGGTAACGATTGTATCTTTAAAATTTTCAAATTGTACCAATTTATAATCTAATTGATAACCTAATTGACAATCCTCTTTAAAATTTAGACTAAAATTAAAAAACATAATAGTTCTTTCATTTTTCTCAAAATGAATAAGTTACTGGTATCTAATTTTAAACAATTCATTCTTTATTGAATGAACTATTTTGTTGAACTTTTTAATCAGCTAAATTAATGCGAAGTGAAAAATTAAAAGACATGATTGTTGCAATTAAAATTACAATAATTAAATTGACACGGAAAGAAATTCCGAAAAGCACGAATATATTTTAGCCTTCAGTTTATGAAATCATTCCTTCTATTGTTACCGTTGTTTAGTCACATTTCTATAGTTTTCTTCCTTTCATTAAGTCAACTCATCCCAATAAAATCCTACACCACATCTCATCCCCTAAATTGCCCTTTGCAATCCTCCTCCTCCACCACCACCACAACCATCACCACCACACACCTCTTTCTCTCATTCTTCTCTTCCTCCTCTCCCTTCAAATCCAAGCCCGGTACCCCTTGGCTCATGCTACCTCTTCCTCCACCCCAATCAACATTTCTGCAATCCTCACCAAAGGCGGCCACACCGCCTTCATTCGCCTCCTCAAATCAACAAAAGTTGCAAACCAAATCAACCACTACCTCATCAAGAGCTCCAAAGATTACATAACAGTGTTCGCCCCAACCGACAAGGCTTTCCACCACCTCCCACCAAGTAGTACCCTTCACAAACTCACAACAACCAAATAAAAAAACACTACTTGCACAATACCATGTGTTGCCCAAGTACTATAACTAAGTAATACTCATAATATAGTGACCCCGTTTAGAAAGTTAATTATTTTAATAGGTTATTTTAATTTTTAATTATTTTAGTAAGCTAAAATATTTATATTTGAGAAAATGATTGAATATTTTTGTAATTGGATGTAATATTTGTGAAAATAAAAAATAAAATAATTATGAATTTAGTGTAACATTTTGTCTTATTAACTATTTTAACATATCTTATCTTTTTATGGATTGTAACTAAAAAAAAAATTAATTTTTAACTTCCCAAACACCGCAGAATAGGCTTGGATATTGCTCTGGTATTTATTAAATAAAATTAAAACTTGTTGGATCTGAAAACTTGGTTTCGATTTAATTGTTAATGCTCAACTACGAAGGCTTTGAATCTTTTTCTTTTTCATTTTTTTCTTTTCTTTTCTATTTTTTTTTTTTTTTTTATTTGAAGTTGCGAATTTTGATGTATTAAAAATTTAAAGAAAAAAAGAGGGGAGGTAGGGTGATAGGATATGCAAGTTTCAAAGCATTTTCAATAAAATTTCTTTTTTTCTCTATCTTTAAAGTAATACATTATATGAAAGAAATATAAGGAAAAATTTTATGAAAATTCTCCACCTTTTAAATTAGTTTGTGGTGTTTTATTGTATGTTATGCCATCACATATAACCATCAATCATAGAACACTATGGCCATGTTTGAATGGGTTTTGGGAGGGTGGATTGGATTATCAATCCGTGGGACCCATCAAACCTTTGTTTGGGTGCTATAAAATGTCATAAGATTAGTAATGAAGGGGGCTTAGTAATCCCCCTATGTAGGGGGATTACCTTAGGTAAATTTTAGATGGAATTAGAAAAATAGTGAGGAAATTGAGTTTATTTTATATAAAAAAATTTATTTTTTTCTACCAAGTGCACCTATTGTTTTAATTTTTTTAATATAGAAATAATTTATTTATTTATTTTATATAAAAATAATTTAATAATCTCATCACTAATCATCTCCCACACTATCATCAAAACAAACACACTTTTACTTAATCCTCTCACTAACAATCCACACATTAACAATCTCTTCACTAACAATCCTTTCACTAATAATCTCATCAAACCTAATCCGCCAAACAAACATGGCCTATAAGACAAAACTAAGTTTATCATAACTAAGATTTCAAAATTAAAACATACTTATATTAAGGTAAATTGCTTTTTTTGTTTTGTTACCGACTACATTAGATTATTTCTAAAAGTATTATAAAATTTTTCCTGACATTTCTTTCTCCAAATTTTAACTTAAAAAATGAATTTCCTATTTTAGGAAAATACTATTTTAATTAGCTTCTCCAACATATAGCTGGTTTCATTTTTACAAATGACAGAATGTATCTTAATAAAAAGGAAAAATATTAAATCAGTCTTATGGTAGTTTAATTTATTGTATGTATGATACAAATTCTTAATAAAAAGGAAAAATATTAAATCAATCTTATGGTAGTTTAATGTATTGTATGTATGATACAAATCCTTCATATGCATGGTGCAAGTTCTCATTGTATGTCAGAATTGCACCACAAAAAATTCTATCTGTAGTGTAATAATTTCTCCACTATTACACTTATTTGTATTTTTTCCTATAAAAAAAAAAAGAAAAAGAAAAAGACAGAAAGAGTAAAAGATAAATAGATTCTCACATCTTATTGGCAAAAAAAACCAAAACATATATATATATATAATTGTCATATTAAAAACATTTATAGAGTGGTACTACATCACTTAATACATCACCTCTATTTTGACACTCAATGAGATGGAAGAGAGAGAGTAGATAGAGAGAGGAGTATGGATCTCCCTTTCATATGCTCAATTAGATGTCATTGGGGGTGCTTAATTAGAACTCTCAAGCCTATAAATTTTCCAAATCACTTTGTTAAAAGGTTAATAAATATTTTTCATACGATATTCAAAAAAATTCAAAATGAAAACTCTAGACTATAGGTAAACTTTCCAAAGCCATCCAATAATTTTTTTATTTTATTTTTTTTGTATATTCTAGAATAAAATCTTTAATTTATTGGAATTACACAATTACTCTTGAAAATTTTCAATTTTTGTATATGTTTATTTACTATTTTTTATTTTTTATTTAAAAAAAATTCTCAACTTATTTGATTTTCCAAAAATCACTCCCATTTTTACACATTTTATTTTTCCAAATCACTTTGTTAAAAGGTTAATAAATATTTTTCATACGATATTCAAAAAATTCAAAATGAAAACTCTAGACTATAGGTAAACTTTCCAAAGCCATCCAATAATTTTTTATTTTATTTTTTTGTATATTCTAGAATAAAATCTTTAATTTATTGAATTACACAATTACTCTTGAAAATTTTCAATTTTTGTATATGTTTATTTACTATTTTTTATTTTTTATTTAAAAAAAATTCTCAACTTATTTGATTTTCCAAAAATCACTCCCATTTTTACACATTTTATTTGATATAGACATTACAAGATCACCACTGAAAATATTCACTACTGAAATTCCTCACACTTTATTTGTGTGCTTATTGAAAAATATAAAAATTTCTTCCTAATTTTTTCATATTTCGTTTGTCTTTTTATTTTAATTTTTTTTTTATAATTCGTCTATAGTTATTTTGTAATTCCCGTGAATATAGTAGGGGTCATTACTAGTATTGGATTTATGTAAACTGAGGATAATGGGCCTTTTACAAAAACCAAAGTAGGACTGAGCCCAATCTTCCAATTAGCAACCCATTAAAATAAAAATAAAAGTAAAATAAAATAAAATAAAATACCCAAAAAGCCCTAAACCCTCGCAACACTCTCTCTCTTTCGGTTCTTATAAGCCCTAAACCCTCTTCTTCTCCATCTTCGTCTCTCTCTGGACTTTCCATAAGGTACTCTCTCTATCTAAACATATATTTGTATATATTAGTATGTATTCGTGTATAGCCCTTAATCAGCTTTCAGTTTTCGTCAAATTCAAATGGCAAGCAAAAGTAACAGTTCGATTTGCTAATAATATTTGTATTTGAAGCTTTTTAGTTGTTATGTCTACTCTGTTTTCATGGATCTCTTGTGTTTGTTCTCAAATTTCTGTGCTTATTTATTCAACTTCTTGTTTGTGGGTTGGGTTTCACTTTTGAGCCGTATTTGAAGTAAATATAATTTGGAAATGTGTGTTTGTTTTATGCTTTGTTTGTTTCTGAATAGTCTGGTTTTGGTTTATTTATATTTGTGTACCACCCATTTGGTTATTACTACTTGAAATCTTTATGCAACATGTATGTGCTTGTTATTTGGTCAATGAGTTACAGGTTTTGGGAATAAAGTGTTTTTAGTTGAACTTTTATTGTAGGGGAGCTTATTTTTGTCCTATGTCAAACTGTTTCCTTCATCATTCTTGGAAAATGTTGACCCACAAAAAAATCCCACAATGATGTGATATAATAGGTGTTAGTTCTTTATTTGTTACACGGCCAATGATACAAGGCCCAACTTCTCCATGTCACATCATTGTGGGTGTGTGTCTCTAGCATTTCTCATCATTCTTATGATTTCCTTTCCTTTTAATTATTCTTCTCTTATTACTTTCTATTTTCCATTCCCGGTTTTGTACAGCTTATCTATCTGTTTTTGTTCAATGTCTGTTAACTGATGCATGATGACAGACAGACTGCTTATCAGTTTATGTTGAGTTAGAAAAATTTGAAGTTCCTCGCAATCATATCTAATTTACCAATTCTCAGGGATTTAGATCATGAATTTCAACAACGTCAAAGTTCCCAAGGTTCCAGGCGGTGGCGCAGCTTCTGCTTTAATCAAGTTTGGAGTTTTTGCTGGGCTTGGTGTGTACGGCGTTGCCAACAGTCTCTACAATGTTGATGGTGGGCACCGGGCCGTTATCTTCAATCGTATAGTTGGTGTGAAAGACAAGGTTTGTGTTTTGTCTTAATACTTGTTATCTTGCATGGAAACTTGAATTCACAATTGAAATATGATTAAAATTACTTCTTTTACAGCTTTTCAACATTTAGCATTCTCTTACTGTTTTTTTTTTTTTTTTTTTTCATCCATTTTACTATTCTGCATTTCAATAATTTGCTATCTTTCCTGGGTTTTTCCCTTGGTACCTTTTTGAAAATCACATGCCTGCATGTTTAATGTGCAGGTATATCCTGAAGGGACGCATTTGATGGTTCCATGGTTTGAAAGACCAATCATTTATGATGTTCGTGCCCGACCCCATTTGGTGGAGAGTACTTCAGGGAGCCGTGACCTCCAGATGGTATCTTGCTTTAGACATTTGCTACAATTTTATTGGTTACCAAGCTTGTTGAAGTGCTGCAGTTGAAGTTTTCAACCTCTACTTGACATCATTATCAGTAGTCATATCTCATTTTTCACTTATAAATAGAATCCTTGTGATTCAGTGAGGCCTATAGTCAATACAAATTGAGTGTTTTTTGTTTTTGTTTTTTCAATCATATATATATATATATATATTTTCTATTTGTAGCTATTAATCATCTGTGTAAAAGGTTGTTAAAAATTATAAAACCTATGTTGAATTTTCTAGTAATCTGATTTTATATAGTGACGCACCTAGTGGTCCTTGGAGATGCCTTTTGCGTCCGTGGAGTCATCTTTTTAATTGCCTTATCCTCATATTAGTTCTCTAAGTCTTTAGTTTTGAACATATTGGAGAGAGACTTTCTTGCCATGCAAAATTTCTGATGCTACAAGTTTCAAGAAATTCTTCTTTTTACCAGACAGTTTCCTTTTGTTGCTTAGTCTGTAAGGAAGATGTGGGCAACAATCAACATCCACACTGCCTCTTTTGTCTCAAATTATGGTCTGAATTCTTGGACGCTGTGGCATGGCCTGGGGATGTCTTTTATTTTGGGAACTTGTGGAGGGGTAGGATCAGAGAGGTTAGTCTGAGAAGGATGCATGTACAGAGACTCAATTTCTTTGCGCTTCTTTGGTTAATTTGTGAAGTGAGGAATAGAAGGTTTTTTGTGGAGTGTGGTCAAAGAATTGAGCCACTTAATTGCACTCTTGCAGTTAAATCAATATTTCCTTAGTTATGCCTTCTTTACGTCATTAGGTTATGTAGTTTTTGGGACATTGTGCGGCATGTTCTAATATTTTTAGCTTTCAAGTTTTTTAGACCAATTTATCCTTTTAATTATTAGTTAGGATTATGCCATTCACATATTTATGATTGATTCAATTCCAACGTGTATCACAAGAAGGTTAGTGTGCTTGGTTCTATAGTATCAAGAGTGTTTAAGCACTCTAGGAGCTATTTTCATTTATCTATACAAACTGAGGGGATTACATATTTTAAGCCATAGCTTATAATAACTTGTTAATGACTATTTTTTTTTAAAAAAAATCTCTGGCATGGTCAACCCTACAATGTCACGGTCGGCTACATCCTCAAGGATTGTTGACCATATAGTGGTTTGGCCTCTCTGGACTTTTGAGAATTACATTGTTGTCTTCCACATCCATTAGGATGGTTTCTATAGATAGTTTTTGGACCTCCTATGATTGATCACGCAGGCAGTCCAATGTGCTTTCCACATGATAAGTAACTTGGCTTGAGTTCTGCCTAAGGTTGCACATGCAGGTCATGCATTTGCCAACCTAGTACTACTATTAGTTCTAACACTAACATGTACAATTTAACTTATAGTACATTCACCTTGTTTGTCAAGAAAGAGTCTTTAAACAAATCTCAATTAATGATAGCACCAGGAAGTAGTAATAAAAAGTAAGCTCTTTCATCACACAGTACCTTTTTTTAATAAGAAGTGATTAAAGCCTGGAATTATTTTTTGGTTGTAGGCCAAACACTTTTCTAATGACATGCATCTGCACAACTTAGTAAGCCTTACTTGCATCTACTTAGGGCTGACAACAGCTACCGGCCACAATAAGGCCTCGTTTGGGAACATGCTTTTTTAATAATTTTCGTTTTTGGCTAAAATATGATGTAAAAAAACTAGTATGTTTGGGATGACTTTTTGATTTTTTACGAAAAGATGTGCAAAAAGTAGAGAGAAAAGAAAATCTTTAACTTTTTTGTATAGGTTATTGGCTTTTTAATTTTTATAGTGACTTTTTGGCTTTTAGATTAAAAAGTGATGTTGCCAAACGAGACCTAAGTCAACTTTTATATAGTCAATACCTAAATTATATTAAAAAAAAAAAAACTATTTTTAGAATTTTGTGCAGATGTTATTTATTCTTGGAGGTATTTGGTATTGAAGTGGTCAGTCGTGGACTTTTGGGAGATGGTAGACACTTCAATGTCCAAGGATTGCTAGAGGAGAAGAGAGCCTAAAGCAACTTAGAGGGAGAGAGGGTGGCAGTGACAGACCTTAGTCGCCTAAGTAATGGAAGATGATAAACAAAGTGGATGCCTTGTCCTTACTCTTGACTTTGGATGCCAATTGATGGCCATGATAATAGAGTAATGATCTTAGCTATGGGGATGAATGCGTAGGGGAGACATGCGCAAGCCAAGGGCCGAACTATGTTGTTGTTGAGTGGGAGTGATTGAGGTGAGGCACGCTTGGGCAAACAATGCTCCTGGTCATTCCTGTCCAAGTGGGTGAGCTTGGCTCAGCCGAGTAATCTATGGCAATGTTTTGAAAACCAGATTGGACTAGCCGATCGGGAGCAATCAACAATGTGTCTAGAGCCTAGTCCGGATATACCTCTAAACCGCTCCTCTTGAAAACCAAATATTTTAAGCTAAATCGTGCAAATCGGCCGGGTTGAAGCAAACCGATTCGATTTGTTATGTTTAGTCCAATAGTGAAAAGTTAATCCTATAAGAACTTGAACCCAACATTTCAAGTTCCAAATAGCATGAATTTTCACTGCCAAAGATGGCTCCTTGTTAATATATAGGAGATATATAATATTTATTGTGTTCAAACTAACTTCTCTCAAACACATGTATAATTAATATTTTTACATATAGTATTAATATAAAATATAGATAAACATATATGTTTGATGAATATATATTAAATTATAAAGATATTTTAAATGAATGTATTTTATTTATTTTTAAATTAAAAAAATATTCATAAAATAATTATGACATCACGGTTCGATTTCGGTTCAACCCGATGGTTAAACCAGTGACCCATCCACCTGATCTCTTTTCCAGTTCGCTTACCAGTCCGGTTTTTAAAACATTGGTCCGTGGGTCTTGCCTTATCATATTTTGACTCATTCACTTGGTGTTTTGGTTTGCTAATGCGCTAGTGAGTTGAGTATGCATACTTGGTGGTCTATATGCCCCTACTCAAGCGAGGTATATAACCCCAATTAATCCACTCCGGGACATTGTGGTGCCTTGGGAGGAATGCCACATGCAGATGGTGATGCCAAGGCGGCAGTGATGTGGCACCAATAGAACTTGCCACATAGCAAGGGTGGTATCTATGCCTATGATTCTTCTTATTATTGTCTATTCTATGCTTGGAACTAATAATGCCATGACTATTATAGTAACACTGCATATGTCATGTTCATTGCTCCTATTTGGCACTCCACTTTGTACAAAACATGAAACCATACCTGTTAGATTTACTTGATTGGTTTGATGTTTGTATTCCATTCTTCTTGAATTCTTCCAAATGTATGGGTTCTATCTCTCTATATCTTTCTTTCCTAATGTCAACTAGAGTTACTTATCCAAAAAAAAAAAAATGTGAAATATATATTTTTTCAGATGTATATATATTTTTCCTTTATTGTTTCAAATATATATATTGTTTCTTTGTATCGATGCCACAATGGAGTGTTATAGCTTAATGTAGTGGTTAAAGCCATATGCTAGAAGTGACCTTGTGGGTCAAGTGTATTACATCATGTGTAATAGTCTAATTCCTTTCTTAACATGGTTCTTGATTTTGTTGCACAGGTGAAAATTGGTCTTCGAGTTCTTACACGTCCTGTGCCAGATCAATTACCTACAATTTATCGAACACTTGGTGAGAACTATAATGAAAGAGTCCTGCCTTCAATTATTCATGAAACTTTGAAAGCGGTGGTTGCTCAATACAATGCTAGCCAGCTCATTACTCAGAGAGAGGTAAGGAGCTAAGTATATTCTACTAGATAGTTTGAATTGTAAATTTAATTTTTTGAGTGTAATAACAATAAGCAATTATAACTGCCTGTGATCAAATTTATGGTGTGAGAAGCCATTGTGGATCCTCATTGTTCTGGCTGATAGTTATGCTCATAGAGTCATTCCATTTTGATTTTGTGTACTGCACAGATACCTTACCAACATAGTTTGCTAAATAACGAGCTCCATCTCATTTTATGGATTTTTTTCTTTTAAATAGTTAATGGGTCCTTGCTTCCTAGCTATATTATGAATTCTTAGTATTTTAGATTTACAAGATTGGGTTATTTGGATTAAGATAAAAAAAATATATATGTTGTTACTGACTTATCTACTACCCGCTTGTTTGTAGGCTGTTAGTAGGAAATTCAAAGATATTGACAGAAAGAGCAGCAAATTTCAACATTGCACTAGATGATGTCTCCATTACAGGCCTAACGCTTGGGAAGGAGTTTACAGCTGCAATAGAAGCCAAACAGGTGGCTGCACAAGAAGCTGAGAGGGCCAAATTTGTTGTTGAAAAGGCTGAACAAGACAAGCGAAGTGCTATTTTCCGAGCACAGGTGAGATAAAAATACTGAATTTCAGAACTTGGATCGTGATCTATGTCAGTGCCATGTGTCTGTCAACTAAAATAATGATTCATCAGCTATTGTGGGAATTTTGTTTTTGAGTTGATCTGACCTCCTGGATTGATGCATGCATTTGTACTCTTACACTAATACAAAAAATTCTTTTAGAATTAAAAAATAATCCTGACAAGCCGGGGCAGTGGTAGAGTGCTAAGAAGTACAAACACTTCTAATAAGGTGTCCGACACTGATTTCATTATTTTTGTAATTGTTTTAGAACTAGACATACTTTGGACACTTGGTGACGCACATGTCAATCACTTGCACACATTAAACACAGTAGCAGACTTTTTTTATACTTTCAAGTTTGTCATTTGCTTCTGAATTGGCTTGAAAACTCAGCTTCTTTTTCCTTTTACGAGAGTAGATGTATCTGTTTATGGGATGACTGGTATGCTTTATAGGACCGAGCAACAACTAATTCTGTTTTTTGCATACCAAAATCAGTTGGCATAGTGGTGCTTTCTGTAGTAGTCTAACAATGAAAAGATGCTTTCTTTCTGTTTTCGTTTTCTTTGACAATCTCTTCCTTCTATATTGTGAGCATTCTTACTCAATTAACACATCTGCTTTTGCTTCTAATGGGTTCCAGGGTGAGGCCAAGAGTGCCCAGCTGATTGGTCAAGCTATTGCCAATAATCCGGCATTTATTACCCTAAGGAAGATTGAAGCTGCTAGAGAAATTGCACATACAATCTCAAATTCAGCCAACAAGGTTTTCTTGACTTCAGATGAACTGTTGTTGAACCTTCAGGAGACAAACTCGGGGACCTCCACTGGGCAGAAGTGAACACAGCAGGTTAAAAAACCTCAGTAACTTCCCTCTTTAGTTCTATTTGTGACTCTTCATTTGTGGGAATATCTCATTAAGCTCTGCGTAGTGGACATGTTGAGTGGTTTTATGTGTTTTTTTCTGATCTTTTGTTTTTTGAAGTCTTCGGAATGAAGGAATATATTTGTCAAACTTTTCATACTGTTCAATCGAGATCCGTGTTCAATAAGGTTTAGACTTTTATGATATGATTTTGGAGCCATCTGGTAACATGGCTTATCACATTTTTAGTTGAGTAATGGTAGGAATTTTAAAAAATTTATCAAAGTTTTTACATTTGGTAGAAATTTTTGGGGTCTGGCATTTTTATTTTTAGTTTGTTAATTTAGATCTGACAAACAGGATGTGATAAGTAAAATGTAAATCTATGTTAAAGATGAACGGCTTAAATCACCCTTAACATATTATATATATATATATATAAAGATAAATTATAAATACACTTCTTAAGATTTGATTAAAATACAAATCGTTCTTAGTGATTTTGAAAATTACATTTTACATTCTGAGATTTTTAATTTCATAACAAATTATTTTTTTATTAATAAATTATCAAATTAATTAATAGTTTTTAATGATGTTAAAAATATGTTTCAATTAATAATTTAGATAATTTTATTATAGTATAGGAGAGTAATTATGAATTTTATTTGTTTAGTTAATTTTGTTAAATAAAAAATTCTAATAAGAGATATTTGTAATTTTTTAAATTATAAAAATGATTTATATTTTAAACAAACTTGATGAAGTATATTTATAATTTATCTAAAAAATAAATATGATGTTTCATAACATTGTTCATTTCTTTCTTTCTTCTAGAATAATCATTTCAACGATACATTGCATCCCCAAGTTACACGGCTTTAATGAGTCGTCGCCATGTAATGAGATTGTCGGTGTTCGTCTTTCATGTGGAGGCCAGAGAGTATGCAACAATTATGGTGCGTAATCCGCTGAATTGGAAAAGTATATATAGATTGTGATTAATTTTTTTAAGATTATTTTTTAATAATTTTTTTTATTTGTAATTTGCGTTAGATTTTTGGTTTGGCCGTGGGCCTTTATTGTTTTTATTTTTTGTTTTGTATGATCTTTCTTTTCTTTTAATATATTCTTCCTACCTTAAAATATTAGTTTCTTATTTTGTTTTTTATTATTTCAAAATAGTAGTCTCTTTTTAAAAATTAAGAAATAAAATAATGTGAATTTATTATTTTACCTTTCTTTTAAATTTATTAATAACACAAAATATATTTATAACAATTGAATTTTCAAATACATATACTATTAAAGGATAATTTTAAAAAATTAACATTTTTAAATATAATAATTATACTATAAAAAAATTAAATTCTTCAAAAAGATCATTATTTTGGAACAAAAGGATTATTGTGTTTTAACTTTTCTCAAGAAAAAAACAAAAATAATGAACGATTGAATCTTATCTCGCTGAACACAGAAAAAGTTAAAAATATTTGTGTGACTGACAATATTCACAAGGTAGCAGTGATGATTTGTGCAATCGATCCAAATGTCACAAAGTATGTATTGTAGGTAGCAGTGACGATTCTAAATTTTTTTATTGATGGGATCATTTCATAAACTTAAATTTTATAAATTTTAAATTAAATAATATTTATTTTGTTTGGTTTTGAATTTTTCAAAATAATTTTGATTTTTTTGTTGTCTTTAGTAAATTTTTTTTAATACTTTAGTATTTTTTAGATGCACTTAAAAATAAAATATTTATGAAAATTTTATTGACTTTTATTTTTATTTTTTATATTTAGTAAAAAAAATTATAAATATTTTATTTTTTAAGTGTATCTATATTAAAGGAATCTAAAAAGTACCCAAAAAAAAAAAAAAACACTTCTTAAAATATTTTTAAAAATTCACCAAAGACAATCATCACGAAAAATAAAAAATTCAAAAATTATTTTTAAAAACTATTTACCAAATAAAGTAAAAATTGAGTGTTATAGTAATATCATGTCACTATAAGCACATGGTATTACCTATTAACAATAAACTATATATGGAGAGTAAACCTATAACTAAGTGGTCTTTTGAGAAGTGGGTTATAATCCACTTTTCAGGTTATAATTCACTTCCTTCTTTCACAAAAAATTAATTATTATCAGTTTATAAACTATCTTCTCAAAATAGTCCTAAATTTTATCGTTCTATTGAACATTTTTTTTATTTGATGGAGTCCTTAAATTTTTTTAAAAAAATTAAATTATATAAAATAAAATATTAATAATACAAATATTTTTTATAAAAAATTTATGATTGCTTGGTGGGGGATGGGACCCCATCAGCAAAGGGCTAGCGTCGCCCCTGGTATGTACAAATCCTACCAATTTTGGGCTTTTCGATAACAAATTGCTTTGAAATGCACCCCTCCACTACTGCAACACACTCACTAATAACAATAATTGCTTTTGTACTGTATGTGGCAACAAATCGTCATTGTTCTAAGTAAAATTTTCCACTACTGAAAAAAAGAAAAAGAAAAGGGAAGTGGCACTTGAACTCTTGGTTTGAGGCTGTACATTCAACTAACAATACATTACAAATTCAAGACTTTTTTTTTATTATAAATAAATAGATGATTTATTCTTAAAATTATATTTATTATTAAATTTATTTAAAGATAACTATGGTTAGATAATGTAACTAATATATTTCATCATTATAATTTTTAACATGAATGATCTATATAATGAGTCCTATAAGACCATTTCCAACGCTTCATCAAATCTGACATCAAATTTGAAATTTGGTGAAAAAGTGATTTTTTGGTGTTTCAACGGTTTCACCAAATCAATATCAAATCGAGAATTTACCAAACCTTTCACCAAAATGATAACACGCTCCAGGTTTCACCAAATCACTATTTGTTACCGTTGGGAGAAACAAACCGGTCGACCATAAAACGGTTGAAACAGTTCAAATAAATAGGTTCAAACAATTTTTTAAAAAAAAAAAATTTGCCTTATCGATCGATCAATCGATTATGATGAAAATGAACCATTGGAGCACTCGGTATCAAATTGAGAAAAAATCATTTTTTTATTCAGATTTGATGAAAATTTTAATGAACCATTGGAGATACTCTAAAAAAACAGTTCAAATTATAAAGGTGTGTACAAAACGGATACCATCAAAAGGGATTATAATAAAATTAAAACGATTGAAATTAATACAAATAGAACGTAAATACTAAAATAAATAAAGAGAAACATTTATCTAGAAATGATATGATATCATCATCTTTTTCATAAAAAATATCTAATTACTATATAAATTAAGATTTTAAAAGAGAAATAATTTCGTTGTATTTTTTTTATTATTATTTTAAAGTGGTTGCTGTTTGGCCCGCGGTTTTCATTTTCTTGAGGCCCTCGTTTTGGACAAAATTTCCACGCAATAAGAGCTAGGCCTATCAGAGAATAGAGGCCTTTTTTGGCTTTTTTTTTTAAGCATGGGTGAGCTGTATCCTCTTCTTACCCTCCATGGAAAGCAAGCATGTTTTTTATGGTTTTTGTGTCCCAATCAACATATATATTATTTTTCTATTCTAGCCAGTGGTTGACTCAATAATAATATCTTCTTATATTCACAGACATGTACACGTCAGTCCACTAAAACATATTGATTAAAAATAACAATAATAATAATAACTGTAACTAGACAAAAATAAAATTTTAGAATTTATATGTGCTTCATTAATTCTCTTTAGGCATGATTTATTCTTAACTTTTTTCTTTTTCTTCTAATCAGTATTTTTTCCCCCTTCAAATCTATATATGGTTGTAAACTCCACAATAGAAAATAAAAAAATTGTTAACTATTTAAGTTTGGTTTAGTAACTTTAATGAATTTTAAAATTTGTATAAATTTTGTTCGTTAAATTTTTGAGCTAATCTCAAATGAATTTTTTTAAAGCCCTATTCGAGTAGTTTGATATTTTATATAATTTTAGGCTTATTGAATGGAGTTGAACAAGCAATTAACAGTTCAAACTTGATTTGACATTTTTAACGAGTTTTAAAATGTATTCAAACTTGACTTGTTTATTTAACGAACCAAACTCGAAAGAACGTTTAACAAACCGAACACCAGTCGAGCTCGATTTGTTTGGTTTGTTTATCACCCCTATTTGAGATAGAGCAATGATAGAGAGTTTTGGGTGTGTTTGGTACAGCTTTTGAATCATGATTCTACCTTTTAGTTTGAGTGCAACATTTGTTTACGGTTTTCAAAATATATTTCCACACCTGCGTTTAAAAATTCGTGTACCCGGACATCCTCGGACGTTCGGCCGGTTGTCCGGCCGGTTGACTGGAATAGTGTTCTTGAATTTTTATTTTTTTTATTCACTTGTTATTTTTATATGTTAAATAAAAAATATTTTCAATTTTTTTTTTAATTTTTTATGAATTTTAAATAGAATTTTGAGTTATGTGTTAGGTTATGAGTTGTAAGTTTTTGTATAAAAATTATGTCACATCACTCAATTCAAAAACTCTTTTCAAATTTTTTTTCAAAACTCATTCACCAAACAAATTTTCTACACTCAAATCATAATTTCAAAACTCACAAACTCAAAATATAACTCATATTCTCAAATCATATTTAAAAAACTCTACCAAATGCAACCTTAATATTTGAACCCTAAAGGTGCTCTACACATGTGGCAAGGGGAGAAAAAAAACAAACAAACAAACAAACACACAAGCACAGGCATCATATAACAGGTGGACCTTACCCATCTAGAGCTCTTCTAGAGCTCTCAGTCATTTTTCATTTGAGATAAGAGGAGAATTTTTAAAAAAATTTGATGTTAAAATAATTCATACCAAATCAAATTTTTGTACTCAAATTTAAAATTAGATTATATAAAAAATTCAATAAAAGATTGAAAATGCTCTATTAAATTAGATAAATATATATATATATATATATATGTATTGATCATATAAAATGAATTTCTTATTACTTGAGTGACACACAAAATATATATATATAATTTTTATTTATTTAAATTATACACGCATATGCTAGCCATTAGTATATATCATTTGGCAATAGATTATTTTAACAAAAAAAAATTAAAATTATCAATTTCCAAACCAATTTTAAAAATGGAATCCAAAGAGAGGAGAGAGAATTGACTGTAAGGAGAGGAGAGAAACATCCTGGTTTGCTAATAATGTTACATTCATTAATTTATTATTTTTAAATAATTTTTAATAAATTAATATTAAAATTAAATTTTATATAATAGAATGTTTGATAAATTAAAATTTAATATTTATTAAATATATTTAAAAAGTTTATTTATTTTTATTTTTTAACGGAAGAAATTCGAAGGTGTCTCATCTCATGCATTTTTTCCTGGCTTGCGGTGTTGCTGCGGTCACGCTATCGTCAGCATCTTTGACGGGGACATATATGAAGCATGAATTCCACGTGGAAGATGACGACAAGTCACGATTAGTTTGAAGCGACAAGGTCGGGGAGGCACGCTTTCGTCCGCTCTACCCTTCGGAAAAATGATAAATTACAAATTAAAAAATAATTTATATATACAATTTCCTTCTTTAAATTTTCCAATGAATAACTTGGCGAGTTAATTCATTGGATTGCTAACACCCTGGCCTCCAAGTCTCTTCATCTTTTTGGAACATCTATTCCTCTGTGTTTTTGGAAACTTACGTATAGGTTTAATAAATAACTATTAAGAAATGTCATTAAATATTAATTTACCATGATAGTTTAAATTTTTGTTATAAAAAATGGTATTAATTATAAGTTTTAGTGATAATTTAAAAAAATTATTACAAAAAAATGTTAATTTTTAACTTTTAACGATAGTCTAAAAAATTCATCACAAAAAAAGTCACTAATTGTAAATTTTAGTGATAATTTATGAAAATCGTAATAAAAGTCACTAATTATCAATTTTTTGCGACATACAAAAAAAGTCATAAAAAATTATTTTTAATGACGATTTTGTTAGAATTTATTTTTAATAGGATTTTATGGGAATTAATCTAACTATCACGACCTATTAGTAGTTTATTCTAATTTTTTTAGGATATGTTTGTTTGGTTCCATAGGATAAAAGGGATTAAGGGTACAATGTAATTGAGTGAGAAGATTATTAGTGCAGTAGTATTAGTTGGAGATGTAGATAAAGAGTATTTATTTATACACTACAAGATTAGTAATACTATAGATAATATTAATATACAAAATTAATATTTTTTAATTTTTAGAATTGTTTTATATTATAATTACTTTTTTTGTTCTAAAAAATATAAATTTTACTTAAAAATCATTTAAAAATTCACTAGTCGCCTCACTAATATCTAAATCTCAATCTGTTCATGCGATTGATAATCCTACTAATAGAGAGATTACTAGTATAAGGAGATAGTTAATTTTCTCACTCATGTCGCTAACCAAACACTCTTTAAGTGAATCTCACTAACTATTAGTCCAATTTCTCCCGTCAAAAAGCCAAACAACATGGCCTTAATTCTTTGTGAGAAATTATAGATTATTTTTGAAGTATTATGTATCCGTACTCGTAAACAATCATAATTTATTCAGCCCCTTTATGTTTCTCAATCATTTAATATAATATTTTTTTTACTCACTTTCTCAACTAATTATAATATTATAAAATATCACATATTTATAATCCAAAATTATTTTATTAGCTTCTGACGCAAGTTCCATTGGGCTTTAATGGATTGCCGCCCGTACTGTTAAAAAAAAAAAAAAAAACGAATGACGTAAAAGTTGATTCACACTATCTCAAAATTCTTATTATATTCATTAGTTTTGCTATCCCATTTTGGGAATTTTTGATGGGGAGAAATTATGTGGATATAATATTGTTGATTATAAATACACTTTTTGATATATATTTAAAATATAAATTATTTTTAAAATTATATCTCATCCTTTAAAATTTCTAATTGTATAATAAATAATTATTTTTATTAAAAAATTATCATATCAATTAACAGTTTTAATAATATTATAAATATATTTAAATTAACAACTCATATAATTTTATTTGTTAAATAAAATATCAGATAATAGAATATTTATATATTTTAAGAAATAATACCATACATTTAAATTTATGAAGTCCGAATTTACTCAAAAAAAAAATTAGTTGCTCAAATTTATTTTACACATATAATTTCTATTTTATTAATTTAATTTTTACTATACAAATACATTAAAAATAAATTATGTGCTGATAATGCGAAACATTTTTATTTAAGTATAGTTGGGGATGTAAGTAAAATATAATCTATGGCACCACGTGGCGGGCGTTGCGGTGACATCGCTGCACATGGTGGTGACGTGAACATTGAAGCCCAACTTGTCCTTTAGATGACGTCTGCTTTGCGCAACATCCGCGGACGGCTCTTTCTTTACACTTGTCTTGTGCATCAGCACACGTACTTTATAAAATAGTTTTTTTATTTATATAAAAAGCTATTTAATTTTAATATTAAAAACGTTTGAGAGCTCTAAATCAAAAACTCTAAAAGAGTTTCTAGAAAGTGGGTCCCACTTACTGACGCGATGTTGCCTTAATTTTTTTTTTTTTTTTTTTTTAAATTTTCACCTCATTAATGATTAATTAGTGCTCCCAAATTAGTGGGATGAATCATTATTATTTAATATTTTAAGGTATTTTTTGACAATTAAGAAAAAAACTAGATTTTTAATTTTTTAAAAATAATGTGTAAAAAAAATAAAATAAATAAGTAAGACCATCTCCAATCTGCTCACCAAAACCGATATCGAATTCAAATTTTGATGAAAAAGCTACTATTCATCGCTTCCAATCTGCTGCACCAAATGAATATCAGATTGAGATTTCATTAAACTGACGACGAAATACTGATTTCACCAAAACACTGTTGGTGACCGTTGGAGGAGAACCTTGCCGACCAACCTGGTTCGCCGGTTGACTACCCAATGATCAATTCCTTTGAAATTGATAGGTTCAAACCGTAAAAGGTTCAAACAGTAAAAAAAAAAAAAATTTGCTTTATCGGTTGATCGGCGTCAACCAACCGATCGACAAACATCTCAACTTTATTCAATTGATGCACCGTTGGAGCGAGTAGTATCAAATTTGATAAAATAAATTATTTTTGACTTAAATTTAGTGAAAAATCTGATTCACTATTGAAGATACTTTAATAGAATCTACATAAGTTAATAAATTTTTTTTTTTCTAATTATTAAAATAGATCTAAATGACCATAATTTTCTCTTTAGAAATAATCCATTAAAGTCAAAAAGATCCAACTTTCAAAGAAAGCCACACGCAGCCCACGAACGGCAATCCTAAAGAAGACATTTTTTAATTCAAGGCCTTGTTTGTCATAAATTTAAAAGAGTCAAAAAAAAATTAAAAAATTATTATCATATATAAGTGACATTATTTTACTCAAATTTTATTATTTCTCTATCATATCACTTTAAATTCAATTCATATCCAAATCATATTTTATTAAAAGTCAAAAAATACACTTATTTAGGCCAAACTTGGCTTAACCTAAATAATATAAAAAGTCAAAAAGTCACTATCATATTTAAGTCACATCATCTTATTTAAATCGCATCACATTTCTAACACATCACATCAAACTCAACCCAAACCCAACCATATAAGCTAATAAGTCAAAAAATACACTTTTTTATAACATTCCAAACCAAGTGTTTGATTATCCCACACCTTCCCAAAATCAAATTTTGTGAATTTTATTGTATTTTTTGTGGTAAAGTTTAATATTTTTATGATAATGTTATATATTTTGTAATTTAAATATGTTTTAATAATAATTAGTGGGTGGCACATGCAATACGTGTGTAATTCAAAATAATTAATAATAAAAATAAATAAATAATACGTGTGCAATCTCAAGATTATTAGTGTAATAGGTTGAAGATGTAGATAAATAGTATTTATTTATAGGAAACTAATTGGTAGCTCAAAGTTTGTGTCTCAAATAGTTTAAATCTGTCAAAATGACGTCGTTTTACAAAATATTCTGTATTTTAAGAAATAATATCGTAAATTTAGATTTATGAACTCAGAACTCCAAAAAAAAAAAAATCAGTTGCTCAAATTTATTTTACACATAGAATCTCTTATTTTATCGATTTAATTTTTACTATATAAATATATTGTTGATAATATGAAACATCTATACTATTATTAAGTGAAGATCTAAGTTGGTTTAGTGAAACTTTCTTCTCTTCATACCACGTGACAACTTTACATATGTTAAAATAAAATAAAATAAAAAGATTAAAACTTTCTTCTCCTCATATCACGTAGAACTTTATACATATGCAAAAATAAAAAATTATTATACACAACGTACAAAAATTTTGAATCAAATATCTTAAATTTCATTAAAAATATACTTATCATTTAAATAATATATATATTAAAATATTTTTTATTATTAGTTACCTAAATTGCAAACACATGGATAACTTGTTTTTATCTAACAAAATTCGGCGCTCAATGACACTACGTGGCGAGCGTTGTGGTGACATCACTGCACATGGTGGTGACGTGAACATTGAAGCTCAACTTCTCCTTTAGATGACGTCCGCTTTGCGCACCATCCGCGAACGGCTCTTTCTTTAAACTTGTCTTATCCATCATCACACGGTACTTCATAACAGTTATTTATTTTTTATTTTTTATTTTTTTAAAAACTTTTTAATTTTTAATATTTTAAGGTATTTTTTGACAATTAAGAAAAAAAAACTAAGTCATTAAATAAATATGTAAAAAAACAAAATAGAGAAGTAATATTTTAAAAAGATGATTATAATCAATTTTTTAGTTAAAAGTTAATTATAAACTGTTTATAATCAACTTTTTGTGAGAGAGAGAAGTAGGTTATAATCTGATAAGTGGATTATAACTCACTTCCCAAAAGTCTCCAAACTAAATAAGTCAATAAATTAATTTTTTTAGTTGCCAAAATAGATCTAAATGACCATAATTTTCTTTTTAAAAATGAATAATCCATTAAAGTAAAAAAGATCCAATTTTAAAAGAAGAGTTATTCTAAGGATCTCAAAAAATTTACTAAAATTTTTACCAAACCTCTTATATGAATATGTGACTCACACAAATATAAATTTATGTGATCCCACCCCTATATGTAAGGTTTCGTAAAAAATTTAATAAATTAATTGAGATCCATAACATTTTTGTTAAAAGAAAGCCTCACGCAGCCCTCCAACTGCGGTCCCAAGGAAGGCATTTTTTTAATTCAAAATCTAGTTTTGTGAATTTTATTGTATTTTTGTGGTAAAGTTTAATATTTTTAATGATAATGTTATACATTTTGTAGTTTAAACATGTTTAAATAATAATAATAATAATAATAAACAAGCAACATTATAATAATAATAATAATAATAATAAACAAGCAACATTATCATAAAATAAGTAATTATATTTTGAATAGGAAACTATGTAATATTTACTACAAAAATACATAATTAAGCACACATCCTTCAACCTGGTTCCAAAAAAAAAAAGCACACATCCTTCAAAGTGATTTTCGGTCAAAATTTTAAATTTATTAAATTTTGTATTGGAATTTACATAATATTTATCAATAAATAGCTTCTTTGGTTTCCTAACTTATGATTCACTTTTCAAAAAATTAAATTTTTTTCATATTTATTTTTTATTGAATTTTTTAAAATTTTAAACAATTTTTTTAATTTTTAGATACACCTAACATAAATATACATAAAAAGTATAACATATGTGAAAAAAATCTATAAAAAATTCACTAAATATAAAAAACATATAAAAAAAAGTAGAAATTTCAGTATATTTTTCATATTCTTATGTATTTATTAATTTTTGTAAAATATTTTTTTATAAATATTTTATTTTTAAATACATTTAAATAAGGTGCATCTAAAAAAGTAAAAAAAAATTACTTAAATTTTTAAAAAGATTCACTGAAAACAAAATAATACAAAAAATAAAAAATTCAATTTTTAAAAAATTAAATTCAAAAAATTGAAAGTAAACATTTAGCAAGAGGAATGATAACCATTAAAGTTGTTTTTAAGACAACTTGTGTCCCATTTTAATCACTTTTTTTTTTTTTTTTTTGGTTGTTGATAAATAACCATTTTAATCTTTGAAAAATAGGTGGTAGCTCGAAATGGGTGAGGGTCGAATGGCCTGAAATTTGAAAACCACATCGTTTTTCGATTTTCTTCTTCTTCTTCTTCTTCGTTGAACACAGGAGAACAGAGGGGAAGAAGAGGAGAGAGGGAGAAAGAGAGAGCTCGTCGCCTCTACCGCCTCCGCCCGCCGTCCTCGTCACAGCTCGCAGCTTGTTCGTCGCCTCCACCCGCCGTCGCCTTCGCTTGATCGTGCCTCCGCCCCCTGCCTCTGCCTCCAGCCCTAATAATTGGGCCCCCTCCAATCCTCCTCCTCCTTCCTCCTCCCTCCTCCTTTCTTCCTCCTCCTCCTCCTTTGATTTTCTACTTCTTCTAAAAAAAAAAATGACACCAAAGGAAGGGGATGAACGGAGCTATGTATGTGTGAGAAAGAGTTTTCCAGAGGAAGGGGATGAACAGAGGGAGGGTGGGTGTACAAAGCAATTCGGGCCTTTCGACCCACGCCATTTCGAGCTACGAAATGGGGTTGTTAATCTTTTAAGCTGTTAGCATACTAAAAGGACACAACACTCAAAAAGAAAGCCGAAATAAAAACACAGTATAAGTTTAGTGGAAAAAAATACAGATCAATGATAAATTTTATAAATTTTAATAATTAAAATATTATTATTTTTTATGAATTTGTAATTATTTTTAGGTCAATTATGCTATCAATCTCTATAGTTTGGGGTTTGTATCAGTTTGGTCTCTGACCTTTCAATTGTGATGCATTTAATCCTGAATTTTGAATCTCGTTCCAAATAAGAGCAATTAAAGATATTGTTGCTCTATTTCAAGGACAAAGTCAGCATGCAACTTATTTTATTTTGGGATTTGTGTTACTTTGATCTCTGACATTTCAATTGTGATGCATTTGATCATGAATTTTGAATATCATTCCAAATAAAGATAATTGAAGACATTATTGCTTTATTTCAAGGACAAAGTCGACATACAACTCATTTTGTGTTGGTTAACTTATATGTTGTTTGAAATATAATGACTTTTTTTAATGAATAATATTGAAACTTTTTTTTTTATTATAAAGTTCTGTTTGGTTTGATTTTTAAAATCTGTTTTAAATTTTTTTTCTAAGAAACTAAAAATTAAATTGGCAAAAAAAACTTAAAAACACATCATTTTTATATAATTTTATTTTTTGGAAGGGTAGAAAAAAAAAATTTAAATAATTTGTTGTGATATTTATTTTCGTTAAATTAATTTTTATTTTTTTAAAAGTCGAACATAGTGACAATTGTGATATCATTATTAAACCAATTGATTAAATCAAAAAATCTAAAATTAAAATATTTCATATATTAAACACATTAAAAGCCTATTAATCATATATTACATGATAACCATCTAAAAATATCTATTAACAATAAATACAACTATCTAGTACATGATAACAATTTAAAAATATCAACAAAAACAATCACCCATTACATGATCATCATCTAAACACATACTAAAAATTAATGTCGTAAAAAAATTATCATTTTTATATAACTTTATCTTTGGTGAATAGAAATTGATGGTGCTACTGGTCCCTAAGGAATGGGTCAGGCTGATCGACACTTCCCACACCATTGTCCGATCGCTGGGCCCACTGAGAAACCTGCACAAGTGTCCAATGGGGAACGCGAGTCCCCCAATAAACCCTCCGACAAGCAAGTCAGAGAAGAGAGATTAATGGAATATAGAGATAGGATGGTGATAAAGAACTTAACCTTCTTTCTATCTTAGAAACCTGCTTATATCATTTGTTCATCATTTTCTTGTCCACTCCGACCTGTCATGTTGGCTGAAAGCCTATGTTTTAGCTTGCCTTGTTCATGGTGAGGCTGTTCTGTCCCGACGTGAAGGGGTTCTTGCATTAAATGATGTAGGGAACCTCATTAATGACTGATGTGTGGTGCAATAACTCTGCAAGATTTTTGTTTGCTTATGTGACTGGTTCTTCTCTTGACAAGTGTTTAGATATCATTGGTCCTTGATGCAACGTTGGGCTCCAGCAATGTTGGGCTTTAGTGTTTGATTATGTATTGGGCTCTAAAGTGTGGGCCAAAAGCGCCTATAGGCCCACCTATGTCAGTAGTCCCACATTCCCAAGTACAGCTTTAGTCCAATGAAGGGAATAAGGAAGAAGATGGGGGTTGTGGGAGGTCAACGAAGAGAAGACCAACTAGGAGATGGGCCGACCACGAAGGGTGACCGAATAAGAAAGTCGACTGCGAGGAGGGCCGACCGCGAAGGGTGACCGAGTAAGAAAGTCGACCGCGATGAGGGCCAACCGCGAAGGGTGACCAAGTGAAAAGGTTGACTACGATAAGGGCTGACCACGAAGGGTGACCGAGTGAGAAGGTCGACTACGAGAAGGGCCGACCGCGAAGGGTGACTGAGTGAGAAGGTCGACTGCGAGGAGGGCCGACCGCAAAGGGTGACCTAGTGAAAAGGTCAACTGCGATGAGGGTTGACCGCGAAGAGTGACTGAGTGAGAAGGTTGACTGCGAGAAGGGCCGACCGCGAAAGGTGACCGAGTGAGAAAGTCGACTGTGAGGAGGACCAACTGCGAAAGGTGACCAAGTGAGAAGGTCGACTACGAGGAGGGCTGACCGCAAAGGGTGACCGCGTGAGAAGGAGAAATGGCGGCGCGCGAGGCTCAAGGCTCGCGCATGCACGAATGATGTGAAATGGAATAGACAGAAGGGAAGAAAGTAGTAAATCATGGTTGTACACGTGGCACAATCCCTTAATAAAGGAAGTTATGCGTTAGCAGAAATGAAAGAATAGGTTGATATAGGGCTTTGAAGAGCGCGAAGTTTTCAAATTTTTCAAACTAGCGAAATTTAATCTTGATCCTGAATATAGGCAAACCGTGGGCATTTGGAGTTATTCGCTTTACCTACCTTATCGCAAAAACCAACACATCCTCAAGTGAACTCATTTGTCTCGTAACACGCCGCAACACTTCGCGAACTTCTTTGTGATTCAAAGCGATACGTAGATACGTAGGAGGAATGGCTCGAATGAAGTGCCACCACAAGGCTTGACTCGTTAGGAGATGACGACGAGTGGAGTTGGCGAACAAAGACCGAGCGTAATAGAGAGAGAGGGAATTAGGTAAGTGGCGCGGCTCGTCTGATGGCGATGATCGCAATCGCTAGGCCAATTAGCCAAGTGGAGCCGGACCGCACACCAAAGCCGATAGATTTACGCTACTGTGAAGAAGTTGGAGGAGGTACGGAGGAAGTATTAGATTCCTATGAAAATAGAACCGAGGGTCCACATCAAAAGAGAGGGTCGGATCCACTACCGATGAGTTCACGTTGCACGAGGAGGCATTATGAGAAAGGAGGCTGAGGCTACCACTCCCTCGAATAGTGGTGGACATACTTAACAAGCTAGAGGTGGCGCTAGGGCAGTTGACGCCGAACGCCTAGAAATACTAATGGCCTACGCGAGCGCCACAAAGCACGGAGGCAAGAATGACAAGTGGAGAATTCTTCTCCTCGCTACAAGGCCTCCAACAAGAGACGGGTGACCTTCCAAGCAGTGGCGGGCCAGGGTCTAGTGGCAAGTTTTCCATCTTCGGTGAAGGGGTGAAGGTTGAAATGGTTTTATATATCAGCGAACGGTGGGAGAGGAGTTCGCACAACATGAAAAGTCCGCACAAAATCAGCAGAGCCAAAGTTAGATGTGGGGGCCGAAAATAGGGTGAAGAAGGTAAAGGAGTGGAAGGAGAAGAAGGGGGTGAAGTGGGATGAGCTGATCCTTCCTTCAACCCTTTTTGCCCTAAGATTGGGACCGCGGCTGACGGAGGAGGATCCAGTGAGGAAAGAGTTGGAGGCGCGGAGGAAGGCAGATAAGGCGGAAAACAAGAGAGCGTTCACCAAAGCGGACAAGTATAAGGAGACACAGTTGGGGCCTGCCCTTAAACTGGTGATGAGGGAGCGGGTCCGACCACGTCCCAAACCGTTGGAAGACAAAGACTTAATCGATTTTGCCCATCGCCTCAGCAGACTCATTGAAGGAGAGCAAGCAGGTGGAGGCAAAGTTGAAGAATACAAGAAAAATTGGGCTATAGAGGGGAAAAGACACCTGCCTTGAAAAAGATGAAGGTTGGGAGTGAGGCGGCCCTATGGTGGGAAAGATGAAGGAGAAAAGGGTGGAGGTAGCTCGCAGGGAGATCGTCAAGTGGCGGCGAAAACAAGGGTTCAAGTGCCCAAGTGCAAGAACACTTGGGCCCAAGTGCCCAAATGGTGGCAACATGGTACTGCATCAAGTAACCCCTACCCTAGTGAAGGGAAGATCGATCGCAGCAGAGACGAGTGTTGCACTGACAACCGCAATGTACCATGGGCACGCTACCGCGTGTCGCTTGCGAAGAATGGAGGGAAACGAGGTCCCAATGACCGCCGGAGTGGTAAAGTATACGTACCGCGGTCGATGGCGCGATTGATTTAAGTCCGACCTCGAGAGGGTTTTGCTCAAATTTTAAATGGAGGCAATGACCGGAGACCGCTTTTGATAAACAAAGCAGCGCGCTCGAAGATGGAGGTAAAGCCGCTAAGGGCCTAGTTAGAAGAGGTGAAGTCGCAATGCAGTAATCCTAAGGGTTGGGGCAATGGGAGGAGGGCGCCGGGCGCATGCGCCAAAGGGTTAGAATATGCGCAAAAGACGAAGAACATGAAAGTATTGGCGTTAGTGCAGAGCTACTCAGCCGGGCGAGCTAGTGCCGAGCTCCTCGTAACCAAATCAGAGCTCGACGCAAAGCACCACAAGGAAGTATCGCTAGAGTTCGAGTTGGCGGGCGAGAAGAGGAAGCTAGAACAGGTCTAGCAAGCCTACACCACCGCCAATGAGAGGTGGAAGGAGGCCATGACCAACAATGAAGAATCACAGAACTGCGGTCAAAGACAAAGAAGAGGCAGATGGTCGGATCGCGGAGCTGGAGAAAGCCCTGGCAAAGGAGAGTGCCAAATTGGCATCTGAGATTGCGGCGTACCCCGACTTGTGTATGGCGGCCGTAGAGCAATTCAAGGAGTACATCGACTGAAATGGTTATTGATGTCATTGCCGCCAGCCTTGGCGAAGGAGGGATGTAATGGGAAATGTATTGGCCTAGAGGCAAGAGTCAAAACGAAGGGATTCTAAGCTCCCACCGGTCTGACTTCTACAAGCACGCGATAAGCCAGTTCTAGGACAGCGGCTGGATGACTTTCAAGTATAAGGCACAAGAGCTGTTCCCGGACGTGGACTTCAGCCTCGTGAAGGTAAAAGAATACGACGTCGCCCAAACCCCCTTGGACGAGGGGATTGAAAAGGAAGATCTTACCTCCAATAAGGGAGAGTGATTTGTGTAACTAAGTAAAAATGTTGTTTTCGCTTTGTTTTTTTTTTTTTTTTTTAATAGAGGTAGTTCTTGAATATATTTGTGTAAAAATACAAGTTTGTTAATATAAAAGTGAGTTTTCTTATGCATTGTTGTCGTTATGGCTCTAATTTGTAAATTTGGGATGGTAGAAATGAAACTTGTCGTAAATTGCGAAACTTGTAAGTAAATTATGATGTAAAATGGTCCAAATGGGCAATCAGCCGACTTTTATGGATGAGTAGTGAAAATGTTAAAAATGGGCAAACCGTGATGTAGTATGAAATTGCGAATAAAATGAGTAACATGAAATTTCGTAAGTAAACCACGATGTAAAAATGTTAAAAATGAGCAAACAATAACTTGTATGACTAGTGATAATGGATGGGCATTGGTAGCATGCCACCTCCAAGGACAAAGCTTGGGAGGCTAGAGGCAGACTTTTGTCGCTTTTGTTATCTTTGATGTATTATATATAAATTCAAGCTAGGGCTTAATATGTATTTGAGTTAGTACTTTGCAACCAAGTGTTAACTTGAAAAGTAAGTCTTGGTAGGGCATTTGCTTTTGTTGTTAACATGTAATGCTCATTGTAATGAACTACTTTGATGAATAGAAGAATATTTATCTTTTATATCAATGAATGTCTAAATTGATTGGTTTTAATGTTATTATTTTGAGGCGCGACAACTTGGTATCCAGCGCATCGGTTAGAATACTTAGTGCGTGGGAAGTGATTAGTATCACAATGGGTTTGTCTCGCTTAGAGACGATGTGTGATATTATATGTTTATTTGATAACATGTTTATGTGATTACTGGGTATAGGATTTAGTTTCTAGGATGTTGATTGGATCCTTGGGTTTGTGAGTCTTGTTGAAAAAGCACTTGATCAATGTTGTTTCTAACGTAACTCCGGTAACGCCATGGGACTATTATTATCCTGAAATGAAATTCATAAGTACTTATGTGTTTATGTGCTACGCGGAGTGAATTACGCTTGTCCATGCATTAGGACCTTGAAGTCACTATAACCCGACACGTTGTGAAATGCTAATGTTCTTCATTAGCTTTAGTAAGATGTCGGGACTGAGAGGCGTATTGGTGATAGGCGGGGTAAGCCTAGGAGGCGGGAGGTGCCTATCTGGGATGATATTCGGCTATGAGGAGGGATGGCCGAGGAGCCAATGTGAAGGCCGGCAATGATCGAGAGGCTGGGCTTCTTTAGCCCGAGGACCAGCGATGCTTTGAGGAGTCTGGGTATTCTCGGAGTTGAGAATCCAGTTAGGAGACTCGATCTTGAGCCCAGAGTTGTTGAAAGCGAGGCCTTCCTTCTTTGAAAGAGGAGTTCTTCCGGTCCTGGTGAATTTGACGAGTTTGTTGGGGATGATCTGAAAAAGAGCCGCTTAAAAGCCAGACAGAGTGGTTGCGAGCATGAATAAGAGCGTTAAAGGTACTTAGCATTGAGCGGAGCATTAAGTGACCTTAGCATCTTTCAATTTGAAGAGGATCTGGAATCGATGTTGGAAATTAAATGAAGAATTACGTGGTAATTGGTGGCACTTAAGGAGGTTTTGTGGGTGCTCCGGAAAGTTCTTATCTCTCGGTTATTAGAAGAAAGAGGATCAGTTCTACCAGCTTTACACATGGTGGAAGTTCTTTAGTATGGCAAGTATAGGCTGCTTTTACTAAGCTTGTCGAGTTACGCACTTGAACTTGTGGCGTCAAGGAGCACTTATTGTATGTCGAGAGATCGAGAAAAAAGGTTAGTATGACAGCCTCCAAGATGATGAGAGATTAGGGATTCTATGAACAAGAGACTATATGGGCGCTTGGTTGATCTTGCGACCATATCCAGAATCCATGATCACGAGGAGGAAAAGAGGGCAGGCGGCTCAAGAGACTAGGATGGTCGGGGTGATGGCGAAAAACGGTGAGTGCTAACCCTCAGTAGTCTCGAGTGGTATTGCTAGATCGACCTT